>CM076577.1:687209783-687325115 GCA_034641835.2 Pinus albicaulis | reverse complement strand
CCGATTTATCCAGGGAATCGATCATACGGAGAAGAAAAATGATATCAACAAAGTTTCATGAGCTTTGGTTACCGCACGCCCCTGCAAAGCTTGAAGATGGCCGCCAAAAATCAGAGCAGAGAAAGAGTATCAGGTTAAAGATAAAATGAACCAGACCAGTGGTTTTGTGAGAAGATTGGCGGGGATTACGGCTAAGACGATTATCAAAAGCCTAATTCCCGGTTCTGAACGCGGATTAAAGCAAAACTTAAAAGCGTTCATCAGTCAGATCGCTTTCACCGCCATACTTTGAGGCGAATTGATTCCTCAACCACCACAGTGCCACCTATTGCCTCAGAAAGCTCAAACAGAGGATGAATTTATTGAACAGGATCAGATATTATGCCTCGAATAACCAAAGGAGTTATTACTGCACCGGATTTCAACGACAGAACGTCTGCAGTAACCCTAACAGTACGCAGAGCCTCAAAGGTCAATATAAGCTCTCTTCGAGCTTACTTATTAAAGTATAAACACATTAATGCAATGTAACACCTGTAGAATTTCTTCATCGAACCTCTCGGGGTCAGGAAGACATTAATTCTGCATTGATTGTGTTTGAGATCTTTTAAAAACAGATCTCACCTCCTCATCCTTCTATAAATACTTCAATAGAAGATGAGTGAGGGGTTGGATTAGTTGGTTGTTAATGTAATTGCTGAAGCGTTGTAGCTATTTCCGAGTGGGAAACTCTTGACTGTAAATAGTGGTTTCATGGGCTCTTGGAGCTCTGCTGGTGACCAATAGGTTAGGTTGTGAAGAAGAGGTGTATTAAAACACTGGATTTGAAGATTGTAACCGGTTTGAAGCAATCAATACAAGTTGATTTATGGGATCCTGGTCTATGCCGATGGTGATGTTATTCTCACTGTAACTTGTTATTTTATTTTTGTTTTCAATTTGTTTCATTTTCTACTATAAAGAACAGTTTAAACATTGTTAGAGTTTGCTGTACACCAGTGACCTTCTTTGGCTGAAAAATCTTTATCCCAATGTTTTCTTCTTATTGTGTTATTTAGAAATGATTTAATTCAGTCTAAGTACAGAGATGCTGGCGTTCCCTCATCTTTTCGTCACTGTTGAATGTTGTTTTTGAATGTTACTTTCATATATGTTGTGTAAGGAATGAATTGAGGAAATCAAAGGTTAGCCCTGAGTCCCTTTCTTGTTTGCTCAACTATTTGTCTGTTTCCCTTAGGATGTGTCAAAAGCTGACTAGTTTCAAAGTACTTATCAGATCTTGGGCCATTCTGTGTTGTCTTGGTGATTGTCTTGGAAAGTAACTAAGTAAAGGAGAAACTAAGATGAGGAGAAAGGTGAGCCCTGCCCACTAGTTTCTGCTCCAAAGGTTGCCTTTCAAGTTTCCCTTTGTTTTTAATCTGTTTTCTTTTAGAAGTGTATCAAAGGCTGGATAGTTTCAAAGCACTTACCAGATCCTGGTTTGCTTCTATGTTTTTCTTAAGTGCCTGGTCAAAGGCTGGCTAGTTTCAAAGTACTTACCAGATCCTGGGCTGCTCTTTGTTCTGCATCTGTTGATTCCCTTTCTTGTTGTATCACCCCATTCCATAAATCAAACTTCAAAGAGATCCTTAGGCCTAGATGACTTGCCCCATAGATTAATCTTGAACCTATTTGTTTCAATTAAATTCCCTCATGACTCCATAGCCCAATGGACTGAAATTTGCCATCATCTTTCTTTAGAATCAAAACTTACCTTGTTACTTGCAACTTCTCACCTTTGAACCTATTTGCATATATATCTTTCCGTCTCAGACAGCAACTATGCTCAACCATCTAAGAAAACCAAACAAAACCCCCGGCCTTCATAACTAGCCTAATATCATCACCCCAAACTTCAAAGACAATATCCATCTTTGTACATATTGGAGAGATCCCTCTCCGGATTCAGGAGGGCTAGATCCTAGAATCCCAAAGTTGGTTGAAATGATGTTAACTCTGTGATCGGACTTTGCCAATCTTGCTTGTTACAGAGACCTAACATTGGCGACTCCGCTGGGGACTCTTACCTCAGAATCCTCATATAAAAATTTTGAGAGTAAAAAGCAGCCTTTCCAAGCACCACCAAAGAATGGTAATCACGATAAAACTTGTTTGGATCAGTGACAAACTAGGTCAATCCTAGGGTTCTTTTAAGTCTTTATCTAACCTTGGAAAATCAGCTAGCTTAGCCACAAGGGTAGACTATCTTTGTTTCTTAACCGTAGCTAAGTTTTGAGGCAAAGCTAGGACATTCTTTCAAAAGACCACAGATATAAACAATTCCGAAAATACCAAAAACATTGTAGATTGGTAGTAAAACACTAGTTTTGATATCTGTATACGACTTTGATGTGTTTTACTCTATACTCTTAGACAGAGTCTGGAAAGGGCCAGGCAGCCTCTGGATCTCATTCTCTTTTAAGGGGTGACACATCTAGTGAATGCCCTCCCAGTAAATCTCTGGTTAGAGTTTGTTGTGTTTTGAGATATCCTTGAAGAAGAATGATTCACAAACACTGTGGTGGACAGTGCATTCCTTTGAAAACACTCTGAACCTTCCACCTGGCGACTCCACCATCCTGAACAGACCTTAAGACTCCACTGGAAAGAACCCTTGTCGTTATAAAATCATTCAAACGCAGTTAAAGGACTGTAGGATTCGAATTGAGAAAACAGATTAGTTAACCGTCTAAAGATTGTCATATCTGGTTGAACTTTTGTTGTTTAGATTGGGTCTAACCCCATAAACATTGTGGCTCCTAAAAAGATTCATACTAGAGCCCATCCTTACCCAGATCCTCCTGAAATAGTGGACAACCCAGAAAGAATTCTTAGGAAGTCTCCTTGGGTACAATCCTCTACTATCTTCAGACCACTCATAAGAGCCAATTCAGTCCCTGAAAACCTTGCAGCTCTTCAGGAATCACAAATTGACCTATTAAATCCGTTCAGAACTAGGTTAGTTGGTGATTTAGATCGATTAGATTCTGAGCCTACCCTTCTATCTCCCGAAACCAGTGGGACTCTAGGGAATAGAGAATCAACACCACCTGATTTACATTTCTTACATAATTTAGGTGTCTCTCACCCAAGATCAGCTCAGAGATCTACTGCTGTTCCATCCACTTCTGTTCATCCTTCATCCACTGTCCAAACCACTCCACTTCAACCCACACCTCCACTTGTAAACCCACCCCCACCACATATCATGGCAGCATGGTATGCTCCCAGAGTCCTTCCTGTACCATTAGTCAATCTTCCACAGGACTATCAGTCCAAAATTCCATTATATGATGCTAATAATACCACAACAGCATCTCAACATGTGGACAAGATGAATGACTACTTCGACAGAAATGAAATTGATAATGAATCTGTCAAAATTAGATTGTTCGCTCAAAGTTTGGGGGGAGATGTGAGAAAATGGTTTAAAGGATTAACCCCCCATAGTATCAACGACCTTCAAGCCTTCCATCAATTTTTTTTAAACAAATGGGAAGTAAGGAAAAACCCTCTCCAAGTCCTTGCTGACTATAACAATCTCCATAGGAACCCTGGGGAAAGTGTGCAAGCTTATTGTACTAGATTTAACAGTGTGTATAACGCACTTTCCCCTGAACTGAAACCTCCTCAGGGATCAGCCTTAAACAAATTTCCTGAAGGGTTTGATCCAGACATGACATATTCACTTAGAGAAAGAGTCTTTGCAACCCTTGAAGATATGCAAAGAGGTGCCCTTTCTGTAGAGGTGAACCTTATGGAGAAAAGAGCAAGGATGAAAGCTGAAAACAAAGTGTCTTTTAGAGAGGAATCCACCCCTTCCACTTCAAGCTCAAAGATGGAAAGAATGATGGAAGAGATGATGAAGAAAATGAGAATTCTAGAGAGGGCCCAAGCGAGTATAAATCAAAATGCTCCTCAAAACAGAAATCAAAACCAGAATCAGAATTTTAGACGAAATCAGCCTCCTAACAGACCCAGGGAAGATGATCAGCAGATCATCCCTCCCTTCCATCAGAACTTTTTAAGTGAGGTTGAGGAAACAAATGAAATAACAGAGGAAGATGATATAAACTTATTTGGGGTAGGCGATGATGACTTTGAAGTTCATTATGATAATAAACAAGGTCTTTATACACCTTATGATGACAGAAGAGATGATGCTGAAAACAACTACCAAAACATGGAGAACGCTGTCATAGAACCTTTAAGGGAATATGAACTCAGAAATAGGTCTAATCAACAAACACCCAACAATAAAACCTCTGACAAACCTTCTCAAAACAGCGCTACACCCAAGGCTAAGACAATCAAACAAAAGGACAAAACGGTGGTTGTTGATTCTGGTAAAGATAAAGAGAAAGACACTCAAAACATCGAAAAACAGAGTGCAAACATTAGTAGTACTAGCACCTCAGTTAGTGCTCCTGCAAAAATAACTGCTTCAATTGTAGATAAACCAAATCAGCAAGCTGTTATTGCTGATAAAGGGGCAGTAAACAAGGCTGAAGTTAATGCTCCGAAGAATCTAAACCTTTTCAGCCTGGAACAGGAAATCTCAAAGATCAAAATCTCTGTCCCTTTAACTGAGTTGTCTGCCCAGCCTGTATATAGGTCCAAAATTTTGAAGGCTTTGAACTTAGAAAATAATGAAGACACCCTCAACCTTAATGATGACCAACCAGAGCTTATTTTTGGTCCCGAGATTGAAGGAAAGTTCCAGGAGGGTCCTATCCCTCCCTTTTATGTAAGCTTAAACATTCATGACAAAATTATGCACAATGCTATGCATGACTCAGGCGCTTCCCATAATTTAATGCCAAAAGCTGTAATGGAAAGCCTGGGTCTTGAAATTACCAGACCTTATAAAGATTTATATTCTTTTGACTCCAGCAGAGTTAAATGTCTAGGTTTGATAAAGGATCTCTGTGTTAACTTATCCCAGATCCCAGCCAAGTGTTTAGTCATGGATGTTGTTGTGGCTGATGTCCCCCCAAAGTATGGAATGCTTTTATCAAGATCTTGGGGTGCTAAACTGCAGGGAACCATGCAGATGGATATGACTTATGCAACTATCCCTGTTTTTAATCATACTAGGAGACTTTACGGGGAATCACACATGCAGTACACAGTGACAAGTCAGGATCGGCCTCAAAACTCCCCACTCTATGCTATAAACACGAGCCTTGATTCTTTTATCATGTTCAATAATGAAACGCTCACTGAACAAATTATTCCGGAAGAGTCCATGGCTGGGGTTAAAAAGGAGGAAAATGATGCCGAATTTCCAGAACAATATACTGTGTCTGAAAGTCCTAGCAAATTTAACACAGATCTGGAAATCCTAGTTATCAATCCTGTGAGCTCAAAACTTGACAGTCAGAATGACAATCCTCAACCTGATGAAAAATTTGGGGAATCAAACAATACAAAGTCCATTCCTCAAACTGAAAATCTGCCTCTCTGGACTATGTATTTTGATGGGTCGTGCACCAAAACAAATGCAGGTGCAGGTGTCTGGATCACTAACTCTGAAAACGATCATACGGAATGCATTTCATGCAAACTAAACTTTCAGTGTTCCAATAACATAGCAGAATATGAATCCCTCCTCTTGGGCTTGCATCTTTTAAAAAAACTAGGTGCCAGGAGAATCGATGTATATGGGGATTCTGAATTAATCATTAGGCAAGTCAATGGGGAGTATAATTCAAATCACCCCAGACTTAGGGCCTACAGGAATGATGTCATTGATCTTTTGAAAACATTTGAGGAGTACACCTTATCTTTTGTCCCAAGGAAAAGAAACATTGCAGCCCACAATTTAGCCTTTGCTGCTAGAACCTGCCCAATGCTGTATGATGACACCTCTCAGATAAAATTCAGACCAGCTATCCCAGATAACAAGAAGTATTGGCAGGTATTCGATGGAGATAAACAAATAGAAGACTTCATGCAATTCAGAAATGAGTTTGAACCCTATAGTTCAGATTCAGATTATGATTCAGACTGCAGTGAAGAAAATTTTCTTGGTGAAGAAGAACCATCTCCACAGCTGGTAGATATAAACCTTCAGACTATCATGCCCACGCACCAAACAGAATCAAGTCCAAAACCTCAAACAGAAGAAATGGAAACTCTGCATTCTAGTACTGATAGTCTGCCCAAGGGTTTGGCCCCCCTAGAAGAACTGTTTGATTTTGATGATGTGGCCAACAAACCAAAACTGGAACCTGTGGAAACTGAAGTGGAAGAATGTAATATAGGCAATGAGGAGAAACCGAGATTGATTAAAATGTCTAGAACTTTACCGGCTCACATTAAACTTAGATATTTGGAGCTGTTTAAAGAATTTTCTGATGTTTTTGCATGGAGTTACGAAGATCTCAAGTCCTATGACACTGAAATAATACAGCACAAAATCCCTCTTAAAAAAAACCAAAAACCATTCAAACAAAAACTGCGCAGAATAAACCCTGTCCAGTTGCCTTTGGTTAAGAAGGAAATTATGAAAATGCATGATGCTGGTATTATTGTCCCTATTAGATATTCTGAGTGGGTATCTAATCTGGTGTCAGTTAGGAAAAAGACTGGAGAAATCAGGCTTTGTATAGACTTCAGAAATTTAAACAAAGCTTCATTAAAAGATAACTACCCTTTACCCAAGATGGATCATATTTTGCAAAGGGTGGTAGGGTCTAAAAGAATTTCTTTGCTAGATGGCTATTCAGGGTATAACCAAATCCTAGTTCACCCTGATGATCAATTAAAGACAGCCTTTACTACGCCGTGGGGCACTTTCATGTACGTGAAAATGCCTTTTGGTTTAATGAATGCGGGAGCAACCTTTCAAAGAGCCATGGACATAGCATTCTCGGAGGAATTAGGCTTCTTCATCATTATATATCTTGATGATGTAACTGTGTTTTCAAAAACAGATGAAGAACATTTAGAACACTTGAGGAAAGTTTTCGAGAAGTGCAAAAAGTTTGGGATATCTTTGAACCCCAAGAAAACCTTATTCGGACTCCAAGAAGGTAAGCTTCTTGGACATATCATTTCAGAGCAGGGTATAAAGATAGATCCCATGAGGATTGAAGCCATATTGCAAATCTCTCATCCTCGAAATATCAAAGAGTTTCAGTCTTTCATAGGAAAGATTAACTTTTTAAGAAGGTTCATCCCAAACTTGGCTGAGCTCCTTAGGAATATCACAAACATGTTGAAAAGGGAGCAAGGGGTGAAATGGACCGCAGAAGCAAAGACATCCTTTGAACTGGTTAAACAAGCATTAACCAAAACACCAGTTCTCATAAGTCTAGATTTCTCGAAAGACTTTTATATCTTCTCATTTGCATCAGAACATACTATAGCTGCTGTCCTTTTACAGAAAAACCCACAAGGACAAGAGCAGCCCATTGCATTCTTCAGCAAGGCATTGAGGGATGCCCCTTTGAAGTATAATATTATGGAAAAACAGGCTTTTGCCCTGGTGAAAGCTTTGAAAGACTTCAGGGTATACATCCTTCACTCACATATCATTGCCTTTGTCCCAAATTCAGTGGTAAAAGACATTTTAACCCAAGATCCAGATGGTAAGAGAGGTAAGTGGATTGTTGTTATTCTCGAATATGATTTAGAGATTAAACCCACAAAGCTTATCAAAGGTCAGGGTCTAGCCAGGCTAATGGCTGAATCAAATTGTGAAGTTCTTGATATTAATATGATAAATACTTTGGATGACCAGGAAGAATTCTCAACTCCTATTGTTGAAGATTATTTTGCGAATTCTCCTTGGTATACTGATATTGGTTATGTTTTGCTTAATTTAAACACACCTCCTGGTTTATCTAAAACAAAGGCAAGATTCCTAAAGTTAAAAGCTGTAAACTATTGCATTATTGATAAATATCTTTATTGGAAGAATGCTAGTGGTATATTGCTTAAATGTTTGCCTGAGTTTGATGCAGAAAAAATTAAGCAGGAATTCCATGAAGGAGAGTGTGGAGGCCATTTATACTGGAAGTCAACAGCCAACAAAATTTTGAGGGCTGGTTTCTATTGGCCCACTCTTTTTCCTGATGTGCACAAACTGACAACTACTTGCCATAAATGCCAATTGTTTGAAGGCAAGAGAAAATTGCTACCCCTTCCTTTGCATCCAATTACCGTTGAAGCCCCTTTTCAACAGTGGGGACTCGACTTCATAGGAGAAATCCACCCATCATCTTCTGCTCAGCACCGATGGATCCTTACTGCCACAGACTATTTCACTAAGTGGATAGAAGCCATTCCTTGTAGACAGGCCAATGATTCAGTCATCATTAAATTCATAGAAACCAACATCCTATCCAGATTTGGCTGTCCTACCAAGATCATCACAGATAACGCGGCAGCATTTGGGTCAAAGAAAATGGTTGAATTTTGTCATAAGTACCAAATAACATTGGGGCACTCCACAGCTTATTACCCTCAAGGTAATGGTCTTGCAGAGTCTTCCAACAAAAGCTTAGTGAACATAATAAAGAAACTGTTGGAAGACAATAAGAAGTCTTGGCACACAAAGCTGGTCCATGCACTGTGGGCTGACAGACTGACTCTGAAGAGATCCATTGGTATGTCACCCTTCCAGCTTGTGTATGGTACAGAGGCAATTTTTCCTAGCAGTCTTGGTGTACCGGTTATGAAAATAATTCAAGAGCTCCAGACTGAAGAAAATGACATAATCAGAAGAATAAATCAGACCATCCATCTTCAGCAGACCAGAGAGGAAGTGTACAACAAAGCATTACAGAAGCAAGACAATATTAAGAAGATATTTGACAGAAGAACAAAGGCCAGTAATTTCAAAGTTGGGGACAAAGTTTTAAGGTGGGATTCCAAAAGAGAAGACAAGGGAAAGCATGGTAAATTTGACAATCTATGGCTTGGCCCTTACTCCATTCATTCAGTTGCTGGGAAAAATGCATTTTTCTTACAAGAATTGAGTGGAGCAGAATTGTTTGGGGGTCCTGTCAATGGCAGGATGCTCAAGCATTATCTTTCTTAAAAATTATTTCATGTTCTGAAGCCTTTTCACCTTTTTTCATTATAAATACTTCATCCATCTTTGCATTTAAAGCTATGAAAAATCAAAAAATACAAAAAAACAAAGAAAGAAAGAAAAGAGGGCAGAAATGAAAAACAAGAAAGGCAAGGCCCCATGCCAAAAAGAGAAATGAATCTGAAAGTGTGCAAGCCTAAATGCCACTCCTTGAAACACACTTCTAATCAGTCAAACTGTTTAATCTTGACTGATTAGCTTTCAATTTTCTGCTGATAGGGTAGCAAATTTGATTTGCCAAACTGTTTAATCTTGGCTTATCAGTAGATAGGGTAGGGTAGAAATTAAAGTTCAAACAAACTCAAAATCTGAACCAAAGTTTCCAAAGCAAAGACTCAAATCTGTTTTAAATTCTGAGTCAAAGAATGTGAAGACCTGGTTCTAATCAGCTTAAAACTTGAACCAGAAGGAAAGGAAGACACAGCTCAACGAAAAAGCAAAAACAGAGCTGAAAGGAAAAAAGAAGGCCATAATAAGAAACTTTCAGATCTTAAGCCTTCTGTTTTGATTTTAAATTTTATGCAAATAATGATCTATGTGCAGCTTGTCTTTATGCCATAGATCATAGCAAGTCAAACAGTTCAATCTTGGCTTAGCTATTTTTAAATTTTTGTTGTAGAATTTAGAGAATGAAAGTTTGTTGGACTGTTTAATCCCAACAAATAGTAGAGTAGGTAGAGGAATATCTGAACTCAACTGTTCAATCCGAGTTCGGGGAGAAATAAGGAGTAGAAGTAGATTAGATTTACTGCTGTCAAAAGAATAAAATGTTTGTTAAGAGTTTGCCAATCCAAATGCACTCTGATGAAGAAAAAAATGCTAGATCAGTAGGATTGGGGTAGGTAGAAGTTGTATTGATGTAATTCAGTTTTCTTTCATAACTGACCTTGCTTGGTCCAGAAGAAAAACAAGAGCAAATGATCAGACATCAGACACCAGTCAGCATCCCAGAGAAATCAAGTCCGAATTCTTGACATCTTCAAGAAGACGCCATCCCCAAGTGGAGCCACTGTTAGCCACCCATATTTTTCAATTATAGCAGTTGGTGGCTAAATGTTCTTTGCAGCCTTCAAGAAACAAGTTTGAATCCGAAAAATTGTTGGTACTTGAAGTCTGTTGACAAGAGTCCAAATTACTGTTGGTTCTACATACTCTCTCTCTTCTCTGGCTCTGATATACCATGAAAATCCTAATCAAAGTGTTGCTGCATCCTCATCCTTTTCTTCTCCCCTTCCTCCTTTTTCCTCATTTCCTCAAACTCCCCCTTTTCCCCCCTAAAGAACCTTATCTAACCCATTTATATACCATATTCCTCCATTAATCCCATTCCCCAAGGTCGAAAACCCACTTTTTCACCTATCGAGACCTTTCTTCTTTTGCAAATTTATTCAAAAAACCATAGAAACATGCGTTTCTATGCGTTAGGCTTTAGCCCCTCGGGCTAAGCCCCTTTCCGTTTCTCCCTCCATATATCCCCACGCCGAAACCGCGTGCTAAACCCGCCAGGCGCTTAAACCTCGGAAATAATTCATTACCCAAAAAACATTGAAAACCTTTGTAAAATGCGAAAACGGGTTTGTTTTATTTTTCCAACGAAGAAAATATTATTAAAACTCCGCCGTTGATCTGTCCCACAGATCAACGGCGCGGAGTCAATCTTCCCCTGGTGGACCCCCCTCGGTCCCCGACGCCTGTTTCCAAAAACCCGTGGTTTTGTGCCCGCACCGCTTTCCGCGTTAAAACGGTTTCCCCCCGTCGGCCAGCGATTCCACCCGCTGGCCGACACGTGTCTTCCACCTCACTCCAAAACCGCCGTGTCAAGTTTTTTCCCCGCGCGTTTAGCTTTGTCCCGTGGCCCCGCAGCGGGATTCATCCCTGCCGTCGGATCTAGATCCTCCTATCCGACGGTCCCTATTTGCCTTTCCCGCTCACCTGTTAACAAACTCGCCCGCCCGATAATTCTTTTCTTGCGCATTCGATAGCCGATCCCCACCGTCGATCTCCGTAGATCGACGGCTCTCCTTTTTTCTCCTGATTCCATTAAAAAGTCCACCTTTGTCCCATTGACTCTTCAAATTTTCTCCCGACCGTTGATCGCGATACGATCAACGGTTCCGATTTCTCCATCCACCCGCACGCCCTCCGATGCAGTTTGCCCATATAACGCAGGATTTCCTCATTTTTCTTGTTTTTTTGCAGGTTTTCAAAGGGTTTTTCTTCGTATTCTACGAAATCTGAAGGATGAGAGTGACGACTCCAATCCTCCCGGTTTGTCCATGGAATTGATCATACGGAGAAGAACAGAGATATTTACAAAGTTTCATGAGCTTTGGTTACCGGACGTCCCTGCAAAGCTTGAAGATGGCCGCCAAAAATCAGAGCAGAGAAAGAGTATCAGGTTAAAGATAAAATGAACCAGACCAGTGGTTTTGTGAGAAGATTGGCGGGGATTACGGCTAAGACGATTATCAAAAGCCTAATTCCCGGTTCTGAACGCGGATTAAAGCAAAACCTAAAAGCGTTCATCAGTCAGATCGCTTTCACCGCCATACTTTGAGGCAAATTGATTCCTCAACCACCACAGTGCCACCTATTGCCTCAGAAAGCTCAAACAGAGGATGAATTTATTGAACAGGATCAGATATTATGCCTCGAACAACCAAAGGAGTTATTACTGCACCGGATTTCAACGACAGAACGTCTGCAGTAACCCTAACAGCACGCAGAGCCTCAAAGGTCAATATAAGCTCTCTTCGAGCTTACTTCTTAAAGTATAAACACATTAATGCAATGTAACACCTGTAGAATTTCTTCATCGAACCTCTCGGGGTCAGGAAGACATTAATTCTGCATTGATTGTGTTTGAGATCTTTTAAACAGATCTCACCTCCTCATCCTTCTATAAATACTTCGATAGAAGATGAGTGAGGGGTTGGATTAGTTGGTTGTCAATGTAATTGCTGAAGCGCTGAAGCCATTTCTGAGTGGAAAACTCTTGACTGTAAATAGTGGTTTCACGGGCTCTTGGAGCTCTGCTTGTAACCAATAGGTTAGGTTGTGAAGAAGAGATGTATTAAAACACTGGATTTGAAGATTGTAACCGGTTTGAAGCAATCAATACAAGTTGATTTATGGGATCCTGGTCTATGCTGATGGTGATGTTATTCTCACTGTAACTTGTTATTTTATTTTTGTTTTCAATTTGTTTCATTTTCTACTATAAAGAACAGTTTAAAAATTGTTAGAGTTTGCTGTACACCAGTGACCTTCTCTGGCTGAAAAATCTTTATCCCAATGTTTTCTTCTTATTGTGTTATTTAGAAATGATTTAATTCAGTCTAAGTACAGAGATGCTGGCGTTCCCTCATCTTTTCGTCACTGCTGAATGTTGTTTTTGAATGTTACTTTCATATATGTTGTGTAAGGAATGAATTGAGGAAATCAAGGGTTAGCCCTGAGTCCCTTTCTTGTTTGCTCAACTATTTGTCTGTTTCCCTTAGGATGTGTCAAAAGCTGACTAGTTTCAAAGTACTTATCAGATCTTGGGCCATTCTGTGTTATCTTGGTGATTGTCTTGGAAAGTAACTAAGTAAAGGAGAAACTAAGATGAGGAGAAAGGTGAGCCCTGCCCACTAGTTTCTGCTCCAAAGGTTGCCCTTCAAGTTTCCCTTTGTTTTTAATCTGTTTTCTTTTAGAAGTGTATCAAAGGCTGGATAGTTTCAAAGCACTTACCAGATCCTAGTTTGCTTCTATGTTTTTCTTAAGTGCCTGGTCAAAGGCTGGCTAGTTTCAAAGTACTTACCAGATCCTGGGCTGCTCTTTGTTCTGCATCTGTTGATTCCCTTCTTGTTGTATCACCCCATTCCATAAATCAAACTTCAAAGAGATCCTTAGGCCTAGATGACTTGCCCCATAGATTAATCTTGAACCTGTTTGTTTCAATTAAATTCCCTCATGACTCCATAGCCCAATGGACTGAAATTTGCCATCATCTTTCTTTAGAATCAAAACTTACCTTGTTACTTGCAACTTCTCACCTTTGAACCTATTTGCATATATATCTTTCCGTCTCAGACAGCAACTATGCTCAACCATCTAAGAAAAACAAACAAAACCCTTGGCCTTCATAACTAGCCTAATATCATCACCCCAAACTTCAAAGACAATATCCATCTTTGTACATATTGGAGAGATCCCTCTCCGAATTCAGGAGGGCTAGATCCTAGAATCCCAAAGTTGGTTGAAATGATGTTAACTATGTGATCGGACTTTGCCAACCTTGGCCTTCATAACTAGCCTAATATCATCACCTCAAACTTCAAAGACAATATCCATCTTTGTACATATTGGAGAGATCCCTCTCCGGATCCGTGAGGGCTAGATCCTAGAATCCCAAAGTTGGTTGAAATGATGTTAACTCGTGATCGGACTTTGCCAATCTTGCTTGTTACAGACTCAACACCCACAATGACCTAATTATGGACTGGGCCAGTAGAGCGAACTTGTACAACTTTCCACCTGTCACTGTTTTCTCCTTTGGCTCTGAAATTTATAGACAGGAAACTACAGACCGTGTGATTCCCATCACTTTTACATAATTCCAATCCGATGCTCAGAGAGAGAGTTATGAATATTTCCCCGCGATCACCTCTTTGAGATGAAATTAGGGAGCCTGAAAAAGACCTAACTTCCACAGATCATATCTCCGAAACTATTGTGAACAAAGCTCTGAAATTTTGTGATGATGTTCCTCAAGATTTCAGCTTCACACTTTAAATATTTCCTCTTCTGAATCTTCACAGAAAAAACGTTATAGCACAAATTCCGCAATGACATTTTTAAGTGAAATTCAGGAGCCTAACTTCCACAAATCATATCTCCAAAAATATTGTGAACCAAGATCTGAAATTTTGTGATGTTGTTCCTCCAAATTTCGGATTCGCACTCTAAAAATTTCAGCTTCTGAACCTTCCTAGAAAAAAAGTTATAACGAAACTTCCACGATGACCTGTTTGGAGTAGCGAAACCCTAGAATCCAAAGCTCTGATACCAAATGTTGGGAAACCAGCTCCAAAAATAGAAGAAAAGAGATATCAATGCCTTATAAATAAGCCACTTCAAGGGGGAAACCTCCAATACATTACATGAATGAACAATTCTTGGATGATGCAAATTACAAAACCTCCTTTCTATATATAGGAGTCCATGGGGCCACAATCTAATCCTAGTGGGGCCATAATGTAATCCTAGCTGACCTAACAATAATAATTTAAGGGCACAATAATAACAATATGGGGGTTACAGGGGTACAATAATAACAATAAGGGGATTACACTAACAACAATAAGGGACTATACTAGTAATATAGGGACCTAACATCTTTGTAGGAATGTAAGAAAAGGGCAACTGTCCCTCTACAAGATTCATGTTTGAAGCCAAATAACCTTTTAAGGATCCTTTTGATTGATGTACAATGTTGCTTATGTGCCACTCCCTTTTATGACCTGCATGGACCTTTTTATGGGCAGCACTTCATAACACTCTCTCATGAGATCATGTTCTTCCTTGTAAACGTTAAGCCTGTTTGTATCTTGCTACTAGCTGTGGATGCCTTTATGAGATTTTTAGGTCTCCTTCTTTGCCTCTGTTTCTATTGCTGACCATTTACAAAACATTCCTGCAGAAATTCTTGGATATGGTAAATTTATCCTTTGCAGGCTTACTGCTTGATCAAGAGGATACCTTTGGAGGTCTTTGATGTTCTTTGGCCAATGATAGACCTCATCCTTGTGTTCACTTGATTTCACCTTTGAATACATGTGGAAATATTGAATTTAGAAACATGATAGTGCATAACCTAGATGACCCTATTTGACTTATTTTAATGTCCTTGGAATAGGTTTTTGACTGAAAACTTGAATCAGGGTTTGGATGAGGAAATAGGGTTTTTGATCCTCTATTATGCACTATCATCCTAGACAACTAGAAAACCTTGTTTTAGTTCAAAGAGCTTTTAGACAAGGAGTTTTGACAACACCATTGCTTGAGGCACTTGGTGAGTAGGGGAAAAAGTTAGTCTACTTGTCGAAATAAGGTATGAAAATAGAGGGCTTAGGTAAACAAAGACATAGTGTTATAGGAAGAGGTGGAAAATATAGTGAGAGTGTGGGACATCAGTTCAGGATTTGGTCTTGTCTGGGTGATAGATTGGCCATGCTTTGACAAGGAAGTGGGATAATGAAAAAAATTATCTTTGAGGAGATTTATAGAACTCACATGATTCTTGAATTCTGTTTCTAGAAATCTTGGACAAAGAATTTAGTCATCTAAACAGGTGAAAATTACTGATGACTAACAGTGCCTCCACTTGGGGAGGGCAGCTCCTTTTCAGGAGGTGTTAAGAATTTCAGATCTCTCGGTTTATGAAGATCAATGCCTCATCCATTGGGCAGATTTTCTCCTTTATTTTGCAGCTGCTTTCCCTGAAGCAGTGATTTTGAAAATCTGAAAGCATGATTAGCTCAACTTCACTTTTACCTACCCAACCTACTTTCCTAAAAAAAATTCTTCCTTGGGTGCACTTGAACTAGCAAACCCATTGACATTTTTACTTTGAAAGCGAAAGAAAACTATCTACTTCTACACTTATATCTTTCGGGAGTTCAAATTAGGCTATTGAACTCCTTTGATTCTCTACCTATTCCACTCAATTTTCAAGGTTAAACTTGTTGGAAATATTGTCATTGATGGCAATGGAGGTAGCAAAGACAGAGACAGACAAAGAAGGCAGCAGATGCAAAGATAGGCAAAAAACAGCAGCAGGTAATATGTATAGCAAAGGCAGAGGCAAAGGTCGAGCAGCAGTAGCAGATAAGGCAGAGGCAGAGGCAGCGAATATAGAGGCAGAGCCGTTATCAGAGGCAGAGGTAGAGGCAGAACTGTTATCATAGCAGTAGAGGCAGAGGTCGAGCGACAGAAGCAGCGAAGGCAGAGGCAGAGACAGAGCTGTTATTCCGAGAATCACTACCTAGCTGGTAGAAACTCTAAACATAAATTCCGAGAACTGTAACCCAGGCGGAAGGATACATATATATAATTCCGGGAATCATAACCCAAGCGGAAATGTATGCATATATATAAATAAATTCCGAGAATCGCTTAACCCGCTGGAGGATACTCTAAAGATGAAACATAAAACTTATATATATATGCAACACCTTATACACAAAGGTTCAAAGCATATATATATAAATTTGTAATGGAGCGCTTTAATGGATGAAAAACCAAAGATAACAAAGCCTTATATGGTGGGACCCTTTCCCAATCGCATCGAATATTATAAGGGCAGCGGAACATATAAACATAAAATTGTGATTGCGATAAAGCCCAGACCCGATGGGTTTATAAAACATAATGGATATGTGTCGGAACATGCAACCAAAGAATTGTGATTGTGATGAAGTCCAGATCATATAAACAAAGGTTCAAAGCATAAATATATATATTTATAAGTGGAGCGCTTTATGATAACCAAAGTACCACAAGGTGGGACCAAATCACATCGGAGAAAAATAAAGTAGCGAAACATGCAAACAGGAAGTTGTGATTGCGATTGGCAAAGACGGACGTGATAGTCGTATAAAATCCGTCATATAAAATATATTCGGGTGCTCACATTGATCGCATCGGAGAAAAACTGGCAGTAGATCACTTGCAACTAAAAGTTGCGATTGCGATTAATTGCATCGCATCAGGTCAATCGCATCGGAGTTAAGTAGGGCACCGAAACATGCAAATATGATTTGCGATTGCGATTAATCGCATCGCATTAGAGTAATCGCAATCGGAGCTTTGGAGCATTGGAATATCGGTACATTCAAATGGAAATCGCGATTGTGATCAATCGCAATCGGAAGAAGTCGAGGAGTAGTGTATATCTTCGGAAAGCATGGCAAGTGGGCCCATATATATGATATTCCATTGATTAAATGGAATCGAACCCTTATACTAATGTTTATAACGCTTGATTTGGGGAATATGGATACACGGTGATACTATGTATATATTGTGCTAAAGTCGAAATTTATAGAAAATGAGGTGCGTGCTGGGCATTCGCCAAAGTAAATTCATGGGTCTTTACTTTTCGATTGGAGAACATATATATATATATATATATATATATATATATATATATATATCTATATATATATATATATATATATATATATATATATATATATGCTATGTGGGGCTATCGCATCGGCACGAAGGCTGAGCAGTGGAACATACCAATGAAACTTGCGATTGAGATTAATCGTATCGCAACTATCGCAGAAGACCTAATCGCAATCGGAAATTTGTGAAGGCGCCATATATATATATATATATATATATATATATATATATATATATATATATATATATATATATATATATATATATATATAAAGTTGTTGCGATTATATTGAAAAATTCCGCGTGGTCTGTGGACCCACGGGCCTCGGCTTAAGGTGGAGGGTGATTATTAATATAATACAATTGCGATGTGTGAAATTGTATCGGGCCATAAAACAAAGGCCGTGGTGTATGTATGTTCCACTTGTGGAACTCACCACATCAACCAGACACTTGCTGTGTGTAAAGGGTTGGAATTTTCCCAGATTTAAAGTCAGCAGTTACATATATATGACAGATAGCCGTTACTCTGTGACATTGAATAAGGAAACAAATAGAGCCGAAAGGGACAAAGACATAGTCAAAGAAAAGAGAAGTGCGTAGCAATCCAAAAGGCTGAATGAGTTGAGATGGAATTTCATTGTAATTGAATGTAAATTTTTTTAATTAATTTATATTGTTGTGATGCATTGGCAAGTCTCCGGAAGAGAACAAATATCCCACTGTAATGTTAAATTGGTACCTACAGTTATATTTTCTGAATGAGCAGATAAAAGATATGAGAAGGCAGAAGGCAAAGAGACATGGCTGCCCATTTCGAATTCCCAGTAGAATACAAACAGCCATGAAGCTCTTTTGTATAAAACAGGGTAATATCCAAAGGGATAATTTTTGACGAAAACAGAGTGAGAGAAGAAGAGAGTGTGCAGCAGAATTGAAGAAATTTGAAGAAAATAAGAAAGCTGCAAGAGGTTAGAGAGTGTGAGGTTGGAGAATGCGGAATTGAGGCAGAAAATATAAGAAGAAGGAGGAGCAGACCGAGATGCAAAGAAGTTAGAGAATGCAGAAATAAAGCAGTGAAGCGGAGAAGAAGAAGGAGCCGAGCAGAGAAGAAGATGGAGCTGATATAGAATCCAAGAAGATGCAGATATGATATAAGGAAGATATGAAGACTGATGCACAACAGTGAAGATGATACAAAACATAGTTGATATCCAAGGTAAATCAGCAAGTGTTTTCCTTTTGAAAGAGTAAGGAAGTTGGAGCTTCCCTATCAAGTTGTAGCTTGATAGATGTCAGTTGTAGCTGATTGAGGTTGGAGCCTCCTACAGGTTGGTGCCTACAGAAAATAGATGGGAGTTGGTGCTTCCACATCAATTTGTAGCTTGACAAAATGACAGTTGTAGCTGACTGAGGTTGGAGCCTCCTGTAGGTTGGTGCTTGCAGAAAAACAGTGGTGAGAGGGAGTTGGAGCTTGCCTTTGCATCACAACAATAATAAGATGTGGTTTTCTCCCTTTATGGGTTTCCACTTATATCTGGTGTCTTTGTGCATGATGTCTATGTGTTGATGTGGTTTATCTAATCTGCTTAATACATGTTGCTTACATATTAAGACTGTTGTTAGATAAACAAATCTGCTTGATACTTGCTGCTCACAAATTAAGATTGCTCACATATTAAGTTGATCATGAAATGAAGGTGTAAATAAGTTTTAAGGGAAAAGTTTCAAAAGTCCATGTATTTGTTAAACTGACTCACCCCCCACTCTCAGTTTAACTAAGGGTTCAACAAAACTATTTGACAGGATTTATTCACTAAGCTAAAAACATGAAATTGAAAACATGACTAAATCGGGATTAGACAATCTGATTTATCATGGGTTTGTGGCATAAAAACAAGCTGCACACAAATGTTATTTTTGTACAAAATAAGACAGAAAAATCAGGGTTAAGATACATAGTTTGCTATTCATCCCTGTTTTTCTCCTTGGTTCTGTTTTGAGCATGTGGAACCAGTATCTTTCTTTCCTAATCTCTTTTCTTTGACAAGTCAAGCTTCAATGTTTTGACCAACATTATTTTGACTAACTTATCAACAATAAATTTAAAACATGTTCAACCATGATTAGGCTAGATAGTTGAACAAGACATTCATTTTGCATCAGTAGTGGCATTTAGGCTTCCACACTTTCAGTATTACTTTTTATTGGTATGGGGTTGTACCTTGTTTTGAATCTGCCCTCCTTTCTATTTTTCTATGTTTTTGTGTTTTTTCTCTTTTTAACCTTTTCTTCACACAATGGTATGTACAATGAGTGAAAATTTTAAAGCTAAGGATCTTGAAAAATGTAGTGTTTGAGCATCCTATCTTCAAAAGTATCTCCTAACATCTTTTTTTCATTCAACTCTTGAAAATAGAAAACATAGTTACCTCTATTTGACAACATGGTATAAGGATTATTCCAAGAGTTTTTAGAAAATCCATGATGCCCTTGGTGCTTCTTCTTTGACCTTTGCTCTTCAAATATGTTTGAGTCAAATATCCTCTTCAAGTAGGCAAGGTACTCTTTATCATCTTTAAAACAATTGATGAAGTCATCCATGTACACCATAGTGGAGAAATTTAAAACTGAAGGCACAATTTTTTGGAAAGTATCTCCAGCACTTTCTAGCTTGGGAGGCATTTGTCTAAGCATGCAATTGTCCCAAGGAAATTTGAAAAAATATTTGAGTTGATTGATCTGAAGTGGTATCATCTGATGGTAACCTAAAAAACTATCATGCAATGAGATTTGGTTAGAAAACCCTACCCTTTGTAAAATATGATGTTTTTTGGTAAAAAGGAATTTGTTCTTTTGGAAGGGTTGATCTTGGTATATAAAGTCTATACAAAGACTATGTCCCTTTGCCTTCTTTCTAAGTGAACTCAACTGCTCACAATTTTTCTGATTCTTTTTGAAAGGAAGGCTTTTTAGAACAATGGTTGTGTTACAAGGTTTTAGACTAGCCTGCCTACACACATAAGCATTCTGAAATTTTTTGCACAATCTCGTATTTCTTTGTTTTGTGCGTAGTGATAAAATTTTAGATAACTTAATTATTTTAGGCTTCTTGAGTTTACCCATGCTATCTTCCTCTATATCATCTTTAGCAAAAATTTCTTTGGGATCTGTAGCAATATTTGTGAAAATTGATAATTTTTCTGAAAGAGAAAATTTCTTGGATGATGAAGTATCTAGGTAAGGTAGAAACATTAGACTGTCTTGTTCCAGATTCCCAAATATTTGTATTTTGTGAGGGTTTTTCATTTTTTCTGGATTAGCAAAAGGAAGAAGTTGTGTTCTTGTGATTTTTCTTTCTTTTGAGCAACCTGTTCCTTTTTCTAAACTAATTCTTGTTTCTGACATTTCATTTTCAATTTGCAGGAAATCAATTTGAGTTTTATTATCTTGTGGTGTTTCAGGATCGTGATATTTTTGGCTATCGAACTCAGCATAGAGGAGGTGATCTGATTGTTGTAATGTGATTTTCACAATTTTCATTTACTTGCTCATCAAGGTCATTTTCATTATACAAGATGAATGAGTCCAAGTCCTAATGAATTGAATAGATAGTTAGGTCTATCTAGGCTGCTTACCATATACTTCATATGAGATTACCAGTAGAGTCTCCTAGTTTGGTTAAAAATCGGGATGGTAGCATAAGACATGTCAAGTTGGAGGTTTCCCAGAAGTTTAGCTCCCCAAGATCGGGACAAAAGCATGCCATATTTGGGGGGAATGTCAGCCATGACTATGTCCATGACCAGGCTCTTAGTGGTGATTTGTGTCAGATTGACACATAAGTCCTTGATCAAGCCCAAGCATTTAAATCTACTTGAATAGAAGGAATATAGATCTTTGTAGGGCCTGGTTATTTCTAGGCCCAATCTTTCCATCACCACCTTTGGCATGAGGTTGTGAGAGGCACCAGAGTCTAGCATGGCATTATGTAGGATTTTGTCGTGTATGTTTAGGCTAACATAGAATGGGGTAATGGCTCCTTCTTAGTATTTTCCATCTACTTCGGGTCCAAACAACAGTTCTGGTTTATCATCTGTCAAATTCAGAGTGTTGGTATCATTTCCTATGTTCAAAACTTTCAAAACTTGGGAGAGGTACATATTCTGAGCTACCATTTCAGTGAGAGGGATTGTTATTTTGATTTTAGTGATCTCTTCTTCAAAACTGAAAGGTACTTGAGTTTTAGACATATTTACATCAGTTTTATCAGCCATAAATTTTTCCACATTTTTAATTTGTTGATTTTGATTTGGGGCTTTGGTAAGTAATTTTTTCTCGGGGTCACTAGCAAAGGTGCTAGGACAGCTTGTGTCAACTCCTGGTTGGCTGGTTTTATCCTTGTTGGGATTAGTTTTCTTAGCCATGGTATTGTTATTGCCTGCTGTTCTTTTAAGAATGTTTTCATGAGTTTTCTTAACAGCAGTGTCTGAGTTGTTTTTCCTGGAGTTGTCTTGGTTTTTCTTACTCCTAAGATCATATTGTCTATGGACTTCCATTATGGCATTTTCTAATCCCAATTCGTGGTCTTCGGAATATTCATAGCTTGTTTCATCTTGGTTTGAGGAGAAACAACCTTGTTCTTCTTCTGTGAGGAAAACCTCATCCTCACGATCAGAGCCTATTAAGTTTAGATGATTCTCATCTAGTTGTTCAATATCTCTTTCCCCTTCGCCAACATAGTTATCTTGGAAGGGTGGCCTGATTTTTTGATAATTTTCCCTTGGTTTGTTTTGGGGTGGGTCTCTTCTAAAATTTTGATTCCGGTTTCTGTTTTGGGGATTTTCTTGGTTGTCCCTAGGGGGTGTTCTTTCGTTTATGCTTATTATCTCCATCATTCTTTCCATGGTCCTAAGAAGGTTGTCCATCTTGGAATCAGATGAGGAGGTGGAGGGCATGGTATCTTCTTTGTATGTTACCCTCTTTTCTGATCTTAGCCTAGCTCTTTTTTCAATTAAGTTGGCCTCTACACTTATAGCTCCTTTTTGCATGTCTTCTAAAGTTAGGGGCTCTCTTTCTCTTAGTTGATAGGCCATGTCGGGGTCAAAACCCTCCGGGAATTTAGCTAAGGCTAGGCCTAATGGGGGTTTCATATTTGGCGATAGTGCGTTGTAAACACGATTGAACCTAGTGCAATAGTCTTGGAAACTTTCTCCCATGTTTCTTTTGAGATTGCTATATTCTGAAAGGATCTGAAGAGGGGTTTTCTTGATTTCCCATTTGTTAATGAAAATTTGGTAAATGGAAGGGAGATCATGTATGCTGTTGGGAGTTAGGCTTTTGAACCATTTCTTAGCTTCTCCTCCTAGGCTTTGGGAAAACATCCTCATCTTCATGGTTTCCTCTTCTAATTCCATGTAGTTAAAAGCATCATTCATTCTATCTACATGTTGTTGGCCAGTAGTGGATTCAGCCCCGGTGAAGTGTGGGATTTTGGATTGGTAATCATTTGGAAAAGGTACCAATGGTTACGGTAACACAAGGGGCGCATACCATGCTGACATGGTGGGACCTAATGGTGGATTTATAAGTGGAGGATTTTTGCTATGAGATGGAGTGGTTTGCACAGTGGTGGTGTGAATGGGTGTGGCAGAAGTACTTGGACCAGTAAACTTATTCTGAGCAGACTTGGGATGAAAAGAGCCAAAGTGGTGAAGAAGTTGGAAATTAGGTGGTGTGGAAGGAGAAGCTTCTCTGCTAAGACTCTACTGTAAGTCTATGGGCTCAAGATCAGTATGGTCGATTCTACTTTGTGACTTGGTTCTAAAAAGGTTTTTGGTATGGTGCAAGTCAAACTAGGGATCTTGCAAGGCTGTAAGTTGTTCACGTACAGAGCTTGCTTTATGAATGGTCCTATTAGTAGCTAAGTTTCCAGTTTCAGAAGTTTGCCAGAAAATATTTTCTGGGTCATTAACTATAGTAGGAGGGTTTGGGTCTGGATGAGATCTGGTATTGATTCTTCACAGAGCCAGATTTCAAATTCAAAATTTAAAGAGGCTGAAAGTTTATGAATGCTTTCGGAAGGCTGAACTTTCTAGGTGTTATCAAACTCGCACCATGTGTGACTAGGTTTCTAGACTTCTTAGGGCTGGTTTGATGCAGTCCTATAGGAGTCTATAGATACTTAGAAAAAAATAGAAGGCCTATTGGAGGCTAGTGGAGTCACCAGGTGGATATTTTTAGTTGTTTTGAAGATATGTTGTCTATGGTCCACCACCAATACTGACAAAAAGCCAATATAGAAATGTTTTGGGGTTTTCTGAGTTTCTATATGTAGCCCGAAGGTTTGTAAGAGTGTCCTATAGCCGAGTCATCAATATTCCTAGACGGTGAAAAATCTAGATTCTACTCTTAGGCTATCATTTAAGTTCTCTATGATTTGATGAAGGTTTCTGAAGTCCTAAGGGATACTTAGATTTTCACTAACATCAGAGGTTGCATCATGATCACCATTGTGTTGGTGAAAGTGATGAGGTGTTTTACAAATCACAGGATTTCAAAGTTTAACTGAGGGTTAAAAGAGTCTATAAGAGTTTTTTAGGCTACTATGTACTCAGTCCCATCGTGATCGCCATTATGTTAGGGTCCCATGATTTGGCATATTGGCTAAACCAAATGAAAGGGTAACATTAGACCAGTATTTAGAGTCCTAGGACCTATCCTTCCTAGACTCAGAGAGGGCTCTCTCTATTATGCGAAGGATGTGAACTTGTTCGCTTCGGATGATTGATTTTAGGCTAGTTTTTAAGTGTAATTTGTTTGTTTGTTTTGGGTTGGGGTAAGACGACTAAGTAGGATAGGTGGAGTGAGAGATTATCAAATCAATAGGGCTATGGGGTTAGATGAAGTCGAGGGTGTCTAAGTGATGAATCAGAGTGTATTGCAGGGCCGATTTAGCAAGGTTAATGGGTCCTTTAGGTGATGTATGAGGTGTAATGAACATTAAGTTTCGGAAAAAACTAAGAGGTATTAAACATATATAGTCTGAAGAAATAACTCATGAGGTAGGGCAAGCCACTAATCTCTATGAACAATAATCAAACTAATAAACATGTAAGATGAACATTCCAGTGAAACATAGAAGCATTAGAACTCCTAAATTTAGAAATTCACCTTCATCTTTTGGGAAAACACATAAGATAAACAAACAACTCAATATATGGAGAGGGAAATCCTAAACAACATATATCAAACTATTGGGAACTCTGAAACAAGTTAGGAAGCATGGGAAAAGGGAAAGATCGAACGAGACCTCTTTGTCTTAACCTAATCAATCAATATTCCATAGAAAAACTTCAAAATAGGGTTTTGAAAACTCCAAATAAGTAGGGCATACTATGAATCATATTTATAAGCTAGCATAATAACCATTCATGAAACAAAAACAAGTTTTAGTGGGCCTAAGGAGCAATCAAGAATTCCTTAAGATGACTAAAAGAGGAAAACATCAAAGCTATAACAAACAGGAGGTTTGAGGTGCTTCCATGAGCATATCTCAACCTATACTTTTCTGATCTATAGCAACCAAGTAGACTGAAACAAAATGAGGACAAGAAAACATTAACAAGTTAGGAAAAAATCACCATTCACCAAGCTATGGAATCCTGCAAGCAAGCTTCTCCAACATCAAGCCACACAAGCCATTCATTCACTTCATAAAACCAATATCTTGTCCAAGATAATAAAACCATGTATTTCTCTTAAACACATAAAGTCCCAATTGTTTACAATGAATCCTCATGTCTTATATAAAAAATGAGGAGAGGAGAGCCTACTAGAGCATCTAGAAGCCTATTGGCCAAAAAGAAATATCCTAACTTGTCCTTGAGGCCTTGCAAGGCCCAAGGCACAAAAATATGTAAATAAATATCTTTGTAATGTTCCAAAATGGAAATCAACAGCTTTTACACCACTGAAGAACTCCTTTGTTGGAAATATGAACAAGGCTATGTTAGAGATGGACTCAGAGGTATTTTACTAGTTATGTCACCTCTAAAGAGAGGATGAGAACCAGAGGCTATCTAGCCCTTTCTCAAGCTCTGCCTATAGCTATGAAAATATTTCTTCCTTCAGGAAGATCTTGCTCAAGGGATGAGCTACAAAAATACATAAACATGAACTGGAAAATAGCAGTGAGTGCATAAACTTCTGAAAATGCAATAAACCCTCATAGCCTTCTCATTAATAATATGGTAGCAGAAATGTGTATAAGATCTTGAGGAAATGATCACTCAAGCTGGAGAAAATCCTTCACTAAAGACACAAGTACAATGAACATGAAATACGCTGCTACATATATTATGCCCAACTATGACTGCGCAGTCTATGAAGGAGAAATGCTGCAAATAATGATACAATGAAGATATGGCAATATAAAGCTTAGATAAAGAAGGGGGAGATGAATCTCAACCCTTGGGAACTATAATAAAAAATCCCTAAATGGAATGGATTCAATATATACAAAATGGAAAATCTGCAGAAAATGTCGGAGTTGCTGGAGCAGTTGCAACTCTAAAATGAGAACATGAAGGAGATGGCTGAATAATGCTGCATAAAATGTGTATACCTCCTCCAATGGAGATCTAGAGTGAAAGGCTGACCCTTTCACCAAAGATCTCACCCTCCAAAATGTCGGTGCAACCCCTCACTGCTATTTCACTCAAGAACTGCGTAGTCAAGGAGAGGAACTGTGTTGTAGGTGATGGGAAGAGATTTGCCTCCTGCCAAGATATGAGAAATGGAGCTGATATCTCCCCTATTTATCTCCCGGATGCATAAAGGCTTACTCCACTGAAATCTGAGCTCCAGAATGCTGATGTGAGAACCTCCACTGCAACCCCAGCAACACAATGTTACAGGTCAAAATACCTCCTCATCAGCTCAGAGGAGAAGACAAATATGGAAGGAATACAAAGACCTAAATTAAACCTATTTCTGCCAAGGTAATGCCTTTCTATAACAAAACAAGAGCGTTATAACGCATGAGACCAGTAAATGTGCCGCGTTAGTGGCTAGGGAAATGCTCTGTTTACACTAGAGGGAATCGTTACCCGTGTTTTGAGTTTGAAATGGGAAAAACGCGCAGAGAATGATTTGAATCTTCGACTTTCCCTCACAAGAGAGTCAGTTGACAAAGGAAACTGCAAAGCACCAATTCATTATTGGTCACTTCCATAAAAGACTGAACTCCCAAGGAGGAAAAAGCATAGAGATTAAAGAAACATCTTAGTTTTTTCTATTCCAAACTAGTGGAAAGAGAAAGGAAACAATGGCTTTCTCCCTCTCCTATAAAAAGGAGCTGAAGGCTCTTAGTTGAAGGTCGAAGGATTGCTAATGTTCTGAATACTTGTGAAGTAGAGAATAGTGTTATAGTGTGAAGGCCAAGAGTCAAAGAGGTTCCTAGAGAGCTTGTTGACTAAGACTTCACTACTTGAGGGATAGAGAGATTGGAAGGCTGAGGAGGGCTTGGTACAACCGACGGTTGTAATCCTCCTTCTTTTAAAATCAATAGAACTGTATCTGTTTTGTCCATTCGATGCTTAATATTGTCATTATTGTTTGAATATTTACATAGTGTGATATGAATGGCTCAGATGAGTATAATTTAGATGTACATTATATATTGGCTTAATTGATAGGATATATGTTGTGTTAGAAATTACACGAGTGCTCTGATTGATTGCAGGACTAAGATTTGGAGCCGATGAAGAAGGACTCTTGCTTCGCTGCCTAGTGCTCTCCAAGGGACTCCGAGATCGTCAAAGAGGTAATTTTCTATCGTATTCCGTCAAGTTGTTTTAAGTTAATATGAACATATATATGCCATCTTTGTGAACTATACAGCTAATCTTACCGTCTACCTCGGGCACCGGAAAGCCCTGAGAGGGATATACGATAACCAACAATCCAAGCATTTTACCCTATAGCAGAATTGGCGACTCCGCTGGGAAGTTTCCCCATAGTTTCCGAACTATTTCTTTCCTCCTTTCTTCTCTCCTCTGTTCATAGATCCTTCCGACCAGTACTTATGCCCAGTAGACATTTCAAAAGCTCGCAGAGTTCAATCCTATTCCTGTTTGACCATCTGAAGAATTTTTCCCTGGCTAACGCTACCCCTGTAGGTTTTCCAGTGCGTTATAACGCTGACTCTGCTTAAATACAATGCGTTAGTCTCTGGATTAACGTTGTCTTTAATCAGAGACAATGCGTTACTTAGCGAAAACTTGCTGTTCACTACTGTGATTTTGTTTTAGCTGCAGAATTTTTTGGCCATCAGTATATCTCCTTGACTGAATCCCTGTGCTTGTTTACTAAGATGGCATTTCTGTTTGTTTGCTCTTGTTTGAAAAGTTAGTGTCAAAAGCATTTACTTTTTAGAGAATATTTTTTTTTTTTTTAGTTTTTTCTGTATCTAGTTGAGTTAATTCTGAAATTTTTGGTTCATAGACTGTTAAGAAGAGGTAGATAGAAGTCTGAATCTTTAAATTCGAACTGTGTTATTTGAATGTTAGTGCATGGATGTTGAAAAGAAACCTCTCCTTGTAGAAATACTCTTCATCGAATTAAACATTTAGAGCATGTTTTGCATGGTTTCTTGAGTCAGAGTCTCATTACATTTCATACGTCCACTCCCCCTCCACAAGACTAATAATCAAGTACACTAAGAATCAAGCGATAATAAAATCAATCACATTACTCTTTTTTGAGCTCACACAAACAGTAGTTCAGGCTAGGATCTTGGGTTAGGAACAGTGAGAAAATCACCCAAGATCTCAAAACTTGAAACTAGATTCATTAACGAGCGAAATCCTACTGCACTCATATTATCGAGACCGTTCCTTTACCGGAGCTCAGCGCGATACAACACTTGGGTGCACAAGATGGTAGCCCGCCTTCGACTGCATCCGATGGGTGTGTTATATATTGGGGTTCCCTTTGGGTATGTCGAAACTAGATTGGGGATCTAGGTATTCTGCACATATAGCACACTGTCCTTGACCGTGGACCCCCCTGATGATGTCTGTGATTTGAGGTATCTTTAGTGGCCATACTTTTTAGGGAATTACACAAGGTGACTGGGACAGGCTGTCCTGGTACCTGAAACAGACAGACCCACTCTATCTTCGGTCTTTAGGAGGGTACTCGTCTTCACGAGAGTGCTTACACCTATCATCTGAGGTTTGAGCGAAGCTTTAGAGTGACCGTAACTATACTTTCGACCAACCCTCTCTGTATACTATTGTGATACTGGATTTTATCACCAGAAAATGGTAGTACTCAGACAGGGCACCCTATTATGGCTGCTTGCTGATTGATTTTAGAGAGTCTTTTTTTCTTTTTTTATGTGTGTGGTTACTGTCATTGAGACTTCATAAAACATCACAATTTATTAAAATTTGTTAAAATTAAACTGGTCACCGTGGCGTCCTCCGACCCACGCCGACTGTCCCGACGACAACAAGGTCTACCTCCTCTCAATATTGAGGAAGAACTGAACCTTGGTGAACCCGTACCTTCTACGAAAGAGCAGTCTCCTCTGACTAATCTTGATTTTCACATAGCCTCATATCATCCAGAATTTCTGGAGGACCCTTTCACTGAAGGGGTTGTACCTCATTACAATCCTCCGCTCACTGATCCATCGGGGCCTGTGATAATTCAGATTCCACCACACCAAGATATGTCTTCGGCCACACAAACATCCATTTCACCACTAGCATCCACTGGGTCGATGCCAATGGCAACCATCCCAGGTTCGCCATCATCCTCCTATTCGGTGGTCAGTTCTATTCCATCACTGGGTAACCCCAGTAGTCAACATATACCTACTCCCAACCCTATAGTCATCACAACTATCAGTAGCTTACCGAATCCTTCGGCATATACTTCTACCGTGACCACGTTGGGACCCACGGTAGCTCCTCCAATCCCTTGGCCACTATACCAGGGGGAAGTGTTACTAGCACGCAGGTAGCAGGGAACATTTCGCTTCCCCTGCAATCCTTTAGACAAATGGGACAACCTATTGTCAATACTTTTCCCTTAAGTGGTGCAAATATAGGTGTAGGGTCTATGACGTTGCCAAACTATGCAAGTAGTAGCATGCCTCCAGGTAACTCTATTGCATCCATTTGGACTAACCAACCCCAACCTCCATCTGGAATGGGAGGGAACTTTTATACTGGGTGCAACCAACCGGTTGCCCCGCAATACAATACGCCCTATGGACAGCAACAGTATGTCCCTACTCCTCCACCTATAGGAATTTTTTATCAAAGTCCCACTTATCCTCCTGCTAACACGTTGATGGGTGGACCCTATGGTCTAAGTAGTCAACCCATACTGCCTTAGTTAGATTCGGGGGAAAATCCACAATTGTCGTTTTTGGCAGCTTTGGACATTCCTGATATCCATAAACTGACTAACGACCCCATCAATCACAACCCGCTTTGGCCTCGAGTACCGCATAAGATTCCTTCTGACATCCCGAAGTTCGACGGGAAACAAGGGGACGACCCAGCCGCACACATCACTACCTTTCATCTATGGTCTATATCCAATTCCATGGTGGATGATAGTGTCCGGCTTCGATTGTTTCCCCGCACCCTTACAGGCAATGCCACCAAGTGGTACATTGAATTGCCACGCGTCGCCATCAATACTTTTGGCACTTTAGCGACGGGGTTCCTAAAGTACTTCCAATTGCCAATTAGATTTGAAACCAGAACGGAATTGTTAACCTCGCTGCGCCAAGACACCGCCACCCACATCTCCAATCATATTCATGAATGGAGACGTAGGAGGAGGCTAGTCAAAGCGCCAATCCCGGATCATCTCTTAGCCAATTGGTTTTGCAAGTCTCTTTTACCCCACATCTCTAAAGACATTGGAATTTCTGGTGCAGTTACAGAAGATCAATGTATTCATCGTGCCCAGCATTTGGATTTAATCTATTCACAATCCGGCATGCTATACGATCTACTCCCCCATGCTAGCTATCTTTGATATGGAAAAGGCTAAACCTCGCCTCTCACACCAACTCGCATTCCAGGTGCAGGTTGTGTCGAAAGGGAGACCAATCCATCGCACTGTCATAGATGAAGGCGCTTCGACCTGTGTTATGTCACAAGCTTGCTGGCTTAATTTAGGTTCTCCTACCCTCACCCCACCATCGAATTCCCTAAAAGCTTTCGATGGCCACACGTTCCTCCCAAAAGGATACCTTGCTAGCTTTCCCATCACTCTGAGTGGGAAAATGGTAAACGTGGACGTTGAAGTCGTAGAGCGCCATCTAGACTATAATCTATTGCTTGGTCGCAGTTGGTCTTATGCCATGACCGCCATTGTGTCTTTGGTCTTCCGACTCATCCTATTTCCATTGGATGGAAAAATAGTCACAGTGGATCATTTATCCTTCTACACCCCTGACTACGCCACGTTACCAAGTAGTATTGTACCCCTAATAGGAGGCTTCCATGACTCTTACGTCAGTATCGATACCGGTCTTCTGAAGGCATCTTCCCTACTGGGTTGTTTTCCTCTCCCGCCGCCACAGATCCCAAACTCGGTCGCGATGATATCCACCACTTTGGATGGCTCTATCGACCCATGGATCATTCCGGCACCTTCAGACATTGATTCCTACGGAGATCAGATGCCGCTCTCACCAGCAGAGTTCGCTTACCAAGCCATCCAAATAGCATCTGAACCCTCCACTGCTATGGTTTCGACCAAAGGTACGAACCTCCCGCCCATCACAGTTCTCTCTAAGGATATCCTCAATGAAGTCTTGCCTACAGACGAAGCTATTCGAGAGATCATGTCTCTAGAAGAACGACCTTGGGGAGAGTTTCACCATTGCGCTTCGATGATTGACCCGGAGGCGATAAAAATTGAAATCCCATATTTTGACCAACCTGAGATGGTTCCCTCTGCTTATACGACTGTTCAAACTATCGATTCAGAAGTGAACATGGGTAATCTTTCTAAGACAATGCTCATTGATATCTCGGTCAAAATGGGTATCATGGAAAACATTCAGATTGGAGCCGATTGCAATCCTGAGGAAATTGCATGCTTCACATCCCTTTTCAAGGAATTCCACGATGTGTTTGCTTGGTCTCACAAGAAAATTCCCGACATAGATAATTCTATTGACGAGAAAGAGATCAAGAAATTCTGAGCATTCTTTTTATGGTATTTTTATTTCTCGTTAATCCGAAAAACCTCGAGTCCTCTTCTTCGGGCTCATTAAACTTACACGAAGAAGGACCGAGCATTCTTTTTATGGTATTTGTCTTTCTCGTTAATCCGAAAAACCTCGAGTCCTCTTGTTCGGGCTTGTTAAACTTACACGAAGAAGCATCGAGCGTTATTTTTACGGTATTTTCTTGCTCGTTAATTCGAAAAACCTCGAGTTCCCTTCTTCGTACTCGTTAAACTTATATGAAGTTGATATCGAGCGTTCTTTTTGTATGGTCTTTTTCTTGCTCGTTAATCTGAAAAACCTAGAGTTTTCATCTTCAGACTCGTTAAAACTATGAAGACGCACTGAGCTTTCTTTTTAGGAATATTTTTCTCGCTCATGAAACTGTAAAAAACCCCGAGTCGCCTTTTGTCGGGCTCGTTAAACTACCATGACAAAAATTAAGGAGCCATTCTTTTCTCTTTTTCAAAGCTCTTTAAACTGAAAAAGTAACCGAGTTTTCTCCGCATGACTCGTTAAAATTTCACGGAGGGCACCGAGTTTTTCTTTGTCGGACTCGTTAAAATTTCACAAAGAGTATTGAGTTTACTCCGTCTCCTCGTACTCATAACAAAATGAGGTGGACGTCCATCGAACATAGATTTCACACTTTTCCGGCTTCAATGGACTAACTCACGGAAAATGAATTGTTTCGGGCTTACTATTATCCCTTTGTCGTTCCCGGTTATCAAGACATGACAAAGGTACCCCAATGGAGTTGTCTTTTATGATATTTTTTCAGACTCTCTAAATATGAAAAATTCACCAAGTTTTCTTGTCTGGACTCATTAAACCTAATCAGACGGGGCGTAGAGTTGTCTTTTATGATATTTTTCAGACTCTCTAAACATGAAAAATTCACCGAGTTTACTCGTCTAGACTCGTTAAACCTAATCAGCACAGAGTTGTCTTTTCTGACATTTTTCAGAATCTCTAAATATGAAAAATTCACCGAGTTTACTCGTCTGGACTCTTAAAACTTAATCAGATGGGGAAAAATTTGGACAAAATGGATACTACCTCTGTTACATTTTAGAAAAGTTCGATTTGGCAGCAAAATTCTTGAACATGGCACTTCCCAGAAAAATCTTTCGCAGTTAGCCGAACCCTACCATCTATGAGTATTAGCCTTCATTTCCTAGTGTCCCTGCACTGGTAAAATCCTATCACACTCTTTGGTGTTCATCAAGCTTCAGCTACCTAGTACCCTGCTAGAGTGCCTTCTATTGTTCAAGCAGATCTCGCTATCTACTGCTCCTGTTATCAACCAAACCACTCATTATGCCAGAAATTATTTGTCATCCGACACCCCCATTTCCTCTTCATTATCTCGAATCATAAACAACATCAGTTGGTTTCCATTTTGTGTTGACTGATGTAGGACACCTCAATGCATACCTTTCAATAGATCTCTTCCTATCGACTTCAACATCTTATCTAGGAAGCTGATCCAGAAACCCATCAGTACCCGGATACTTGCAGACATCAGTGGTAGGTAGTCTTGTGTTTGATTAGGGGTCTTCATCATTGGCTCCTGGTCGAATGATTCTACGAGTGTTCGACTTCAACTCATTTTATTCACACTTGCTAGATTGTACTGTGCATCTTAGGGACCATCATCATTATCGGTGGCCACCTTCGCGTCTGTTAACAGTTTTCATTATCGACTAATAATCATACGATTTATCACATGTTCGACGACAACTACTTCATTCACATGTTGAGAAATATGCAGTTTAAGTGAATCAGCGGTCAAGACCTTGGGGCAAAGGCTACATCATTAAAGTTGTGTTTCCTTCCCCAAGTTGCGATATTGTTTATGGAGACAGCTTCTTCAGCCTGATCCTGTTATTATAGACACTTCCACATTGTGCTTATCGGTGGACAGATTATTCATATCTATATTCTAGAGAAATCATGTTGTTTAAGCTACTAAGCATGGGAATGCCCGACTCAAGGAAGATACTATATTTTCTGACATATGTTGTTGTTTCAGGTTTTCCTCAGTCTTTCAATCTCTTTATCTCTACACAAATTATAAAGTATTTCGGCCATCGTCTTCGTCTCTGACCTAACACTTTAGGGGGCATCTGTTACAGGTCAAAATACCTCCTCATCAGCTCAGAGGAGAAGACAAATATGGAAGGAATACAAAGACCTAAATTAAACCTATTTCTGCCAAGGTAACGCCTTTCTATAACAAAACAAGAGTGTTATAACGCATGAGACCAGTAAATGTGCCGCGTTAGTGGCTAGGGAAACGCTCTGTTTACACTAGAGGGAAACGTTACCCGTGTTTTGAGTTTGAAATGGGAAAAACGCGCGGAGAATGATTTGAATCTCTGGCTTTCCCTCACAAGAGAGTCAATTCACAAAGGAAACTGCAAAGCACCAATTCATTATTGGTCACTGCCATAAAATACTGAACTCCCAAGGAGGCAAAAGCAAAGAGATTAAAGAAACATCTTATTTTTTTCTATTCCAAACTAGTGGAAAGAGAAAGGCAACAATGGCTTTCTCCCTCTCCTATAAAAAGGAGCTGAAGGCTCTTAGTTGAAGGTTGAAGGATTGCTAATGTTCTGAATATTTGTGAAGTAGAGAATAGTGTTATAGCGTGAAGGCCAGGAGTCAAAGAGGTTCCTAGAGAGCTTGTTGACTAATACTTCACTACTTTAGGGATAGAGAGATTGGAAGGCTGAGGAGGGCTTGGTACAACCGACGGTTGTAGTCCTCCTTCTTTTAAAATCAATAGAACTGTATATGTTTTGTCCATTCGGTGCTTAATATTGTCATTATTGTTGAATATTTACATAGTATGATATGAATGGCTCAGATGAGTATAATTTAGATGTTCATTATATATTGGCTTAATTGATAGGATATATGTTGTGTTAGAAATTACACGAGTGCTCTGATTGATTGTAGGACTAAGATTTGGAGCCGGTGAAGAAGGACTCTTGCTTCGCTGCCTAGTGCTCTCCAAGGGACTCCGAGATCGTCAAAGAGGTAATTTTCTATCGCATTCCGTCAAGTTGTTTTAAGTTAATATGAACATATATATGCCATCTTTGTGAACTGTACAACTAATCTTACCGTCTGCCTCGGGCACCGGAAAGGCTTGAGAGGGATATACGATAACCAACAACCCAAGAATTTTACCCTATAGCACACAATGGCTCTTGCTGCAAGAATCACTGCACTGAAAAGAATAGCTTTGGCCTTGAGCCAAGATGTGGAGAAGATGAAGATCAAACCTTCAAGAGCTTCTCAAGAAGGGAGGGAATCCTTGAACAAGAAATCCCTTGTGCTAAACAACATAGCTCTCATAGTTGAGCAACTGTAGAAAGCAAGCAATTCGAAAATATCCAAGCTAGCTCAAAATGGTTGCTTTCCCTTCCTTTTATGCAAATGAAGGCTCCTTAGCCATGGACCCCACACATTAGGGTTTCCTCCTCCTCATGCAATTTCATAGGCTTCCCAAGCAAGCCACACCTCCATCTATTGCACAATTTGACTTGGTGAACATGACCTGGCCCTCTTTTTGATTAACCCTTTTCACACATGGGGTGTGCAAACAAGCTCCAATGATGCTCCTCTTTCATAATGTGAGGGATTTTATTGATGTTTTCCATAACCATGGGCCTCCTTACCCATTTATTTAGCTACAATATCATAAAATAAAAATTTTAATGTTCCATTTAGCCATGTGCTAAAATGGGAACATTACAATCATCCCCTCCCAAATGTTGCTTGTCCTCAAGCAACTGCAAGGATAGAACTGGAAAAACCTCCACTCAAGGCATGGAGTCTGAAATGTGTTTAGGAACACCTCCCCAATGTAGATCCTCCATCCCCCAAGCAATCATCCATACAAAATGAGTTACCCTCCAACATGGCAACTCCTGACAATCATCTTCCACCTTTGGCTCCCACAATGTAGGTGGGCTGAAAATATGATCTTGGTAGACAAAATAGCCTACCCCATGTTGTCTTCCTCTCCACTTAAAATAAGTGCAGAGTATATCTTGATATTGGGCTGCAACAATGTTGCCCTCAAGTGGCAAAATGAGGACTAGACCTCCAAGGATCTCTTCTCCAGCGTTATAAAACACGCTGTCCCAAATAATCTCATATGTGATGAGTTGGTAGTCACCACCATATGGCATCCAATCAATCATATGGCTCACCTCAAATGGAAACAAGTGTGTTTCTGTAGTGGCCACGTGTCCTTTCATGCTCCCATTAGAACATGCAATGCAAATAATGTGGAATATTTCTCCCCCAAGGGACACATCCATGATGTACATCCCCCCCCCCATCATGCTCTCAACAAAAACAAAGACATCAACATTATAATGAACCATAATGAAAACCATGCTTGTTGTCATATGTAGCAAGGGAGAAAGGCAATGGTCCCTCAACTGTAACCAATGCAGTTTGACCCTCAATTGCATAAGAGTATGACAAAAAGTGTGGCCTCTAAACCACTTGCTTGTTGTCCTGCTCTCCTCAAATGTATGGAGAAAGTGCATGATGTATGGTGCAAGGTGAGCATGTCCTCCAAAATACATTTCCTCCCAAAGTCCTCCTAGGGAGTGGTCACCAATAGTGCTCATGGTCTCAAGTAGACCATGGGGTCTAGAAAGAAGAATGCTCGTCCTTGGAGCAACATCCTGTACATGTATGGTTAAGGGATGAGTATCAAATCATCCTGCAAACAAACAATACCCTTACCATAAGTTTTGTGTATGCAAATGGAGTGGCTCAAGAATGAACCTCCTCTCATCCTCAAAGAGAAAAGAGGTGGCAGTGCTAACTCCTCTAAAGAGTTATGTATCTCCTCCATCTGCACATGATCTATGCATCTCCTCATATGCGGATTTGTCAATATCATGAAAGCAAGATGATCCTGGGAATACTCCACCAACAACCTGGATCTCCAACATGAATCTATCCTCCATAGTGACAGCGCTGATGACTCCTCATGAAGGATATCTCTCACATGGTAATCTCCTCCTTTGACATCTCCTATGCCAAAGATGCAAGTTGGAAGGCTGCTAACCTTCCCCTACTACTTCTGCCACAACGCAGAATATGAAATGAGAGTGGGTGCAAATGATGTTGAGAGAGTGTGTCTCTCCTCCCTGAGTCTACCCAAGTCTCTCAATGTTGTAAAGCTATCTCCCAAGGTCTTCACCCTCCTGAAAGCAATGAATGGTGCCTCAACATGTGAAGCATCTCCCATCATCTAGTGATCTAGTGGACTCCCTGGCAGAATGTCTCCATGCAGTGAGACATCATCCTCAAGGGGTGACTGCATAGATGGATGAACAAGTCTGTCCATGCTTGCACTGCGCAATCCAATCACCCTCTTAGGTGCATCACCCTCCAACCATGAGTAGGGATGTGTACTCCTCATCTCAATATGTTGGGTCTTCTCCCTACTTCCTCCTTGTGTCCCGATGGTGATACACCTCCTCAACAATGCCACATGTGTGCCTTGATCTCCATGCATGAGATCTTGGGGACTTCCTTGCAAGGATGCAAGAGTCCTTCTCCTTGGAGCAAGAGCTCCTCCTTCCTCTGCATGAGGCACTAGATAGTCTCTGGATAGCACTGCACTGTTGCCCTCAGCTCCCTCAACACAAATGGGCAACCCTCCAACAATGCTGTTGTAAATATGGAATCTCTCCCAAGGTGGAAGCAGTTCCTGATCATCAAAAGCCAAGGAGTATCCCCTTTGCACCATGATAGTGCCATCTCCTACTCCTGCAACATTGTACATCATGTGAAAGCACATATGCCTTTGCTCTCTCCAACACCACCCAAGCAAAAAAATACTTTGCTGCCTCCTCCTTCTCTTAGAAAGAGAGCATGCCAAGTGATGGCCAAACTCCTTCAAGAGTAACCAGCGCAGCCAAGCCTCTTACTGCCCGGTATCATAAATCTGCAAGTGGCTCACTAGCCCCTTGCTCATCTTCCACCACATCCACTCAACCATGTGTGGATGTATCCTTCCTTCCTTCATCCTGGTACTCCTCCTTTGAGGACTACCCTCATCCCAAATCAAACCTCTGCATTTCATGGGATTTTGAAATACAGATTTCCTTAGGATCAGTTTGACCCTATGAGGATCCAAATAGTTGGTAGGCAAAAACCTCCTATCATGATATGTGTGGCACAAGGAATTTCCACCACAGTCATGAGAGAGCTATCCATCTGAAGATTTCCCCCATCTCCTATTTGTTCCTGTGAGAAGGAAAAACCCTCCAATTGTTGAAGAATCTTGCACTCCAAAAAAGTGTGGGAGTGCACCTCCATTGAAATCTCTCTGTGAGATCTCCTTTGCATCACTGCTCTTGTATAGCGTAGTATTATTCTGCTGCTCTAGGTCACCTGTATGCAATGATGTAGACCCATCCAAGGTGTTTGCTGAAATGACAAGAAATGGATCTCCAATCATATCTTGGTAAAACTTGGAAGCTCCTTGCAAGGCTGCAAGTGTTGCTTCCTCATGAGTATTGGCCTCCCAAACTGTTGAAGATGAATGATGCTCCTCCATGGTCTCAACAACACTAGTACATGCCTCATCCAATGGTGGTGAGGGTTCCTCCCTCTTTTTGCCAAATCTGCTGATCATTCTTTGAGAAAACTCAGCAAGATTTGAAACCCTTGCATGGTCTAGATCGCTGATCCACCAAATTTTTGCTTCACCTTCTAAGTGCAGCACTGCAACTTCTACTGCCTCTTTGTCTACTATAGGATGTAGCAGGAAAAAGGCCTCTATCTTCTTTTCCCAAACCTCTGCTGCACATGTGAGTGATCCATCAAATGTGGAAAATAGAAATCTATTGCCTCTCATCATCCTGTGGCTGTGGGGTCTTCCTTCTTCTTTATGCTGAATAAACTGCGGAAAAGATAAAGTCTCTTGGGAGACTTTAGGGTTTGCTCGATATTCAGCTAGATACTCACTTAGAATCTCGAATTCCAAGTTTTTTCCATGCTTTTGCTCTGCTTCTCTGTGAGAATAGGAAGTGCATGTTCCTTCCTCTTCTCCTCCTTCATTTTTCTTGAACTCTTTGGAGAGGTCTCTTCTGGATCTGAAAATAGATGAGAGTAAACTCATCTTCTTCATCCTTGGGCTCTCTGCTTCTGAAATTCGAACTTCACAGGCTGTGCCAAGTTCGATGCTATGATACCACTGTAATGTTCCAAAATGAAAATCAACATCTTTTACACTGCTGAAGAACTCCTTTGTCAGAAATATGAACAAGGCTATGTCAGAGATGGACTGAGAGGGCTTTTACCAGTTATGTCACCTCTAAAGAGAGGATGAGAACCAAAGGCTATCTGACCATTTCTCAGGCTCTGCCTATAGCTATGCAAATATTTCTTCCTTCAGGAAGATCTTGCTCAAGGGATGAGCTACAACAATACAAAAACATGAACTGGAAAATAGCAGTGAGTGCATAAACTTCAGAAAATGTAATAAACCCTCATAGCCTTCTCATTAATAATATGGTAGCAGAAATGTGTACAAGATCTTGAGGAAATGATCACTCAAGCTAGAGAAAATTCTTCACTAAAGACACAAGTACAATGAACATGAAATACACTGCTACATATATTATGCCCAACTATGACTGCGCAGTCTATGAAGGAGAACTGCTGCAAATAAAGATACAATGAAGATATGGCAATATAAAGCTCAGATAAAGAAGGGGGAGATGAATCTCAACCCTTAGGAACTATAATAAACAATCCCTAAAGGGATTGGCTTCAATACATACAAAATGGAAAATCTGCAGAAAATACCAGAGTTGCTGGAGCAGCTGCAACTCTAAAATGATAACATGAAGAAGATGGCTGAATAATACTGCATAAAATGTGTATACCTCCTCCAATGGAAATCTAGAGTGAAAGGCTGACCCTTTCACCAAAGATCTCACCCTCCAAAATGCCGGTGCAACCCCTCACTGCTATTGCACTCAAGAACTGCGCAGTCAAGGAGAGGAACTGCGCTGTAGGTGATGGGAAGAGATTGGCCTCCTACCAAGATATGAGAAATGGATACGATATCTCCCCTATTGATCTCCTAGATGCATAAAGGCTTCCTCCTCGAAAATCTGAGCTCTGGAATTCTGATGTGAGAACCTCCACTACAACCCCAGCAACATAATGGCTCTTCCTGCAAGAATCACTTCACTGAAATGAACAGCTTTGGCCTTGAGCCGAGATGTGGAGAAGATGAAGATCTAACCTTCAAGAGCTTCTCAAGAAGGGAGGGAATCCTTGAACAAGAAATCCCTTGTGCTGAACAGCACAACTCTCATAGTTGAGCAACTGTAGAAAGTAAGAATTTCGAAAATATCCAAGCTAGCTCAAAATGGTTGCTTTCCCTTCCTTTTATGCAAATGAAGGCTCCTTAGCCATGGACCCCACACATTAGGGTTTCCTCCTCCTCATGCAATTTCGTAGGCTTCCCAAGCAAGCCACACCTCCATCTATTGCGCAGTTTGACCTAGTCAACATGGCCTAGCCCTCTTTGTGATTAACCCTTTTCACACATGGGGTGTGAAAACAAGCTCCAATGATGCTCCTCTTTCATAATGTGAGGGATTTTATTGATGTTTTCCATAACCATGGGCCTCCTTACCCATTTATTTAGCTGCAATATCGTAAAAGCAAAATTTTAATGTTCCATTTAGCCATGTGCTAAAATGGGAACATTACAATCTTTTCTGACTATAAATGGAAATAAAATTTACTTTTAGGCCTGACATGCCTAAGAAAACTTTTCAAACGCACATTTTTCCCACTCAGCCACAGGTGCGTAGCGCACTGTGTCAAACAGTGAAAATTTTCTAGGTGCGTAGCACAGAAATAGGTCTTTTTGCAACAGTCTTTTGGAGGTATTCCCGAGACCGGATTTGGATCCGTGATGGCTCGTTGGAAAGCCTGATGAGTCTAATTTACAAAAAAAAATTAGTTGTTCTGAGTGGATTCCATTTACCTTCTCAAAGATCAAATCTCCCAAAACTTCTCTGTGCGTAGCACCTGGTCTGAATAGGAGGCAGAAAGGTCAAATTTTTGATGTTTTTTGACCTTTTGAGGGGGTAAAACTACTCCAAATGATCTTAAAATTGGTGAGTAAACTGTTGGTGATGTGAAAAATAAAAAAATGTAAACTTTGAGAGCTGAATATGCACCAAATTTGTGCATAGCGCCTAGGGTTTTGCACTCCTAGGGGTCAAAAATTGGAAAAAACAAAAAGTTGTCAAATTTGCCTCAAAATTTGTTGATATACCCCTCAAGAGGTTTTGGATACTTGTTGAGAAGCCTCATCCAAGACTCCAAGGATGTCATGCACTTTGGCTCTTTTTAGGTATTCTTGTTCAATGAGGGCCTTCTTTAGCTTGGTGCTAGCAAGCATGCTTTTCCTCGCATCATGTTTGGCCATTTTATTTTGTAGGGCAAGGCCCCTCTTAACCTCCTTGAAATTCTTATGTTCCTCTTTGTAATAGTAGATGACCATTTGATCCATATTAAAGTCCCTTTCCCACTCCTGAAGCTGTGCATATTTTCACAAGAGGAGCAACCTAGTTTTCATCTCTTGGTCCTCATTGTCACTGTCTAGATCAATGAATTGAGATCCTTGAGAAGTATTCTTGATCCTTTTGCTCCTTCTTACCTGTACCTTCTGCTCACCTTTTTCCACCTTTCCTTTTCCTTTATCTTGATGCTTGATTGTTGGAGGAGATATGGCCCTTTTCCTTTTTGAGGCAACAAAGACATCTCTTCTGCCTCTATGATAGGTGCATGTGAGAGGTTTTATGATGGCATCTCTACCTTTGGAGGTGCCACAAGCATTGTCATATTTGTCATGGCTTTCATGAGTCACTTGATTTTCCATAGGGTCACTGATTTTTTGAATTTTGACCTCATCATCATCCTTTCTTTTCTCACTGTTTTCTTCACTGTCATCTTGTCTCTCATAAGAACCACTTTTTTGGCCCTTTTGCTCATCATGGGGCTCACTGATTTTAACTCTGTTTTCTTACTCATTGTTTCCTTCTTGAGAGGCTTCCTCTTCTTGGTCATCATCACTCTGTTGTTCCTCTCCTTTACACTCTATTTCTGTCCCATAATCTTCATCATTTTCGCCACTTTCATCATCTTTATAAAGCTTTGCAATTGCCTCGATGTTTTCAACCTTTGTCTCACTTTCATCTTTCTCTTGATTTCTGCTGTCATCAATTTCTTGTTTGTTGTGGCTATTATCACTTTCTTGCTCACTGCTGTCCTCTTCTTTATTTTCTTCATCTTCCTTAGCTTCTACCTCACTATCCTCTTCTTGGTTTTCTTCATCTATCTTAGTTTCTACCTCACTGTCCTCTTCCTCATTATTGTCATATGTTTGCTCTTCATTAGAGCCACTGTCAGTTTCTTCACTTGGCACATTAGGAGAAGAGATAGGAGGTGAATTTTTTTGTGGAGAATTCATAGGAAGAGATGATGGAGGAGTGGAGGTAGGTGGTTGTGAAGTGGAAGGTATATTCTGCTGAATGAAGGCTTGGGGGTTTTTAAAGACATCATGTGAGATGAAGACTTCCCAAGGGATTCCTTGCTGCTCCAACTAGTGCAAGACAATCATTTTGATCAAGGATTGGTGGAAAAGGCTCGGAATTTGGTGGTCATAGCTTCTTTTCTTGACAAGTGAGGCCATCTTGTCAATGCTCTGGAAAAGGTAGTATGGTAGGTTCATCATTTTGAATTTTGTGAAGTTCATCAGTAACCTTATATGATATGAGTAAATCTTGGATTATCTCCCCTCACAGGGGAAATATCTAATAATCTGCTTCATTAGTAAGGCATACCTCTCTAGCAAGTGGGAGAAAGAAAAAAATCCTTGTTGATAGCTAGGTTTTAGGTAGGGCTCATAATATCTCAACTCCAACTTCTTTTGTTTAAACCATATCTTGCCAATGTCTGGTATACCTGTTGCTTTAGAAATGGATTCATATGAGAGCTCAAATTCCACTCCTGCTAGGCTAACTTGGTGATTTTTTAAGCCAAGGATGAACAATCTAGTCAAGTATGAGTGGCTTTTGACTTGCTTGACCTTTTCACAAAAATGATAACACCCAACATCCTGAAAGCATGAAAGGATCACGGGAGAGGAAGTAATCTGAACTGTGTCTAAGGGCTCAAACCTATTTGCCCTTCCTCCCTTGTGTTTAGGCTTGGAAGGTCTTTGGCTTTCATCACTGCTGGTATGAAATCCTTCAGACATGGTGGTTGGTTTTAGCACAACAATACTTTTAGATTTTTTTTTTTAGGTCAAAAGGCTACAATGAGTGAGGTGATGGGAGAATTTTGCAAATGGGGGCCAAGATGAAACTCTCCAGGAGTGCACTCAGTGTCTTTGGAGGTTTTTTTTGCTGTCACTCAGTCTCCTCTGGCATATATAAAAAATTTCTCCTTCAAACCCTAACCAAAGGTATTTAAAACTGATTTCTTAGGTAGCCTAGGGTTTGGTTTAATTAAGCCTTTAAATATCTCTTTTCTTAGGAAAATTAAGGCTTTGGAGGAAAGAAATCAAATCACCAACCTTGTGCTTTTGATTGTAAGAATTTTGGAGGAGAAAAACCAAAATTTTGACTCTTTTTAGCAAGTTTGGACAAACTTCACCTGTGCGTAGCGCCCGTGTGTAGCGTCGGGTCAGCTCGGGTTGGAGACGGGCTACTTGGGCCTTCAAGAGCGTAGTGGTGGTGGCCGACAGGAAATTTCGGGCACTTGCTGTGTCTGTGTGTAACACTGGCCCAGGTGCATAGCGTCGGGCCCTAGGTTCATGTCGCAGTGTTTAATAACACTGCGGCCACCCCTCCTATGCATAGCGCCAAGAGCCAGGTGCGTAGCGCCTGGAGATTTTCACTGATTTTCACAGAAACTTTTGAAACCTCTCTCAACGGCTTCCTTTGGCTTGGAGATGACAAATGATGTGGGGGCAACACCCAAAAGGCCTTTATAACCTTCTTGAAAGATAAATTTGAAGCCAAACCCACTTTTATAATGTTCATTTCCTTTCACTTTTTCTCACTATGTTTTTAGCCTTTTTTTTTGTCCTGTAGGTGATGTTTTGGAAAAACAAGTTTCCTTTCTATGTTGGGAGCCCTTTTGATGTCTCTCTTGTGCTAATACAACCCTTCAAACAAATATTAACCAGTGGATTTAAACTATTTCAAACAATGAACCTATTTATGATGTTTATCACTTATACACATCAAATTTTGTCATACTGGCCATTTTTCCTTTGACTGATATTTCTATATTTGAAAACATTCTTTCCTATGACTTTGTGGAGTAGAGTGCTTGTCTTCTAAACCATATAAGGTAGCTAGGAAAACCTTGAAACCATATGTTGTGATGAAGGAGGTTTCTTGGTCACTACTTTGACCCTCTTTGTCTATCTTCCCAAGCTTCTGTGTTTTTAGGGATACTTTAGAAAAACAAAAGGTGCTATCTTCTAGATTTGTCAAAGACACACTTATCAAAATTACTATTTTATGTCTAAAGCCTTCAATGATATTTTGAAGGGTTTTAGATGTTCTTTGCCTTTGTAACCTTAGTATTGCTCTATTGCTTGGTCAAAACAATCAATGAATCTTAATTCCCAACAAACAAATACCTTGCTACTTTCTTCTAGGTTTTGAATGGTCCTCTCATGATGATCCTCCTTTTTTACCTTACCTCATGGCTAATCTGATGGTTTTTTGGTCTTTTTTGCAGGAATTTAAGAAAAGGGAAATTGTCCCTCTACAAGATTCATGTTTGAAGCCAAATAACCTTTTAAGGATCTTTTTTATTGATGTACAATGTTGGTTATGTGCCACTGTCTTTTATGACCTGCATGGACCTTTTGATGGGCAACACTTCATGACACTCTCTCATGAGATCATGTTCTTCCTTGTAAACTTTAAGCTTGTTTGTATCTTGCTACCAGCTGTGGATGCCTTTATGAGATTTTTAGGTATCCTTCTTTGCCTCTGTTTCTGCTGTTGACCATTTACAAAAAAATCCTGCAGAAATTCTTGGATATGGTAAATTGTTCCTTTGCAAGCTTATTGCTTGATCAAGAGGACACCTTTGGAGGTCGTTGATGTTCTTTGGCCAATGATAGGCCTAATCCTTGTGTTCACTTGATTTCACCTTTGAATACCTATGGAAATATTGAATTTAGAAACATGATAGTGCATAACGTAGGTGACCCTATTTGACTTTTTGTAATGTCCTTGGAATAGGTTTTTGAATGAAAAATTGAATTAGGTTTTGGATGAGGAGATAGGGTTTTTGAGACTCTATTATGCACTATCATCCTAGAAAACTACAAAACCTTGTTTTAGTTCAAAGATATTTTAGACAGGGAGTTTTGACAACACCATTTCTTGAGGCACTTGGTGAGTAGGGGAAAAAGTTTAGTCTACTTGGTGAAATAAGGTATGAAAATAGAGGGCTTAGCCAAACATATACATAGTGTTATAGGCAGAGGTGGAAAACATAGTGAGAGTGTGGGACATCAGTTCAGGATTTGGTCTTGTTTTGGTGATAGATTGGCCATGCTTTGACAAGGAAGTGGGATAATGAAAAAACTTATCTTTGAGGAGATTTCTAGAACTCACATGATTCTTGAATTTTGTTTCTATAAATCTTGGACAAAGCATTTAGTCATCTAAACAGGTGAAAATTACTGATGACTAACAAGTTCAGCTCCAGTTCTTGCATTACCAAATTTGAGACAACCATTCGAGATACAAACTGATGCTAGTGATTATGCCATGGGCAAAGTTCTTTTGCAATATAGTAAGCCTATCACTTTTCATTCTGAAACATTCGATGGTGTTGTAACTAATTATCCTGCATATGAAAGAGAACTATATGCATTGGTACAAAGCGTCAAGAAGTGGAAATACTACTTGATGGGTAAAGAGACTATTGTACATACCGATCACCAACCATTACAGTACTTGCAGTCGCAAAAAAAATTGCAACAATCACGACATTTCAGGTGGATGGGATTTCTTCAACAATTTCACTTGGTTATAAGGTACAAGAAAGGTATTTTCAATAAAGTTGCTGATATGCTTTCAAGACCGATTATTAGTACATCTAATTTACTCAAAAATTATTCTATTGTACATGAGAGTTACATAGAACAATATGCACATGATGTTGATTTTCAAGATGTGTATGCTAGTTTGAGTGAAGGGAATCAAGTTGAAGAAAATGATTATCACATGCATAACAATTTGTTGTTTCATTTGGGAGAACTGTGTATACCACAAGGAGAGAGGCTAAGTGTCATTAGAGAAGCTCATTCATCTCTTATTGTTGGACACTTTGGGGTAAGAAAAAAATTGGCACATCTACAAAGGTATTGCTATTGGCCTCGCATGATAGATAGTGTGTCGTGTTTTATAAGAGGTTGTTATATGTGTGCAACAAGAAAGCCTAGTAATAGGAAGCTTGGGTTGTACACGCCACTACTGGTACCATCAAGGCCATGGGAGAGTGTCTCCATGGACTTTGTTGGAGGTCTACCTCTGTCAAGAAAATAACATGATTATCTTTATGTAGTTGTCGATAGATTCAGAAAAATGTGTATACTTATGCCATGTAAGAAAACCATTACTGCTGAATAAACTACTGAACTGTATTTTCAACATGTATGGGTTCATTATGTATTTCCAACTTCTATTGTTAGTGACAGGGATTCCAGGTTCATTGGGAATTTTTGGTCCAATCTTTGGAGTATGATGGACACAAAGTTGAAAAAGAGTATTGCTTTTCATTTGCAAACTGATGGACAAACCGAGGTGGTGAACATAACCGTTGTGCATCTATTGAGAGGAAATTGCAGCAAACATCCTAGGTTGTGGGATGAGAAACTGCATTACATTCAACATGCTTACAATCGAGAAAAGCACTCTTCTACAAATACATCACCTTTTGAAGTATGCTTTGGGTATTTTCCAAAATCACCAATAGACTTCATCTTTGAGAAGGATGTTGCAATCGATGACCATAGTGATATTGACAAGGCTCGAAATTTCATTGAGAAAATTTAGATTATACATCAACAAGTTCAAGAATAGCTTGAGAAAAGTCAAAGCAAATACAAGGAGAGGCATGACAAACATAGAGTTGATCACAAGTTTCAAGAAGGAGATGAGGTATGGTTGTACATAAGCAAAGAAAGGATGCAAGAAAAAGGTAAAAATCCCAAACCCATTCACTATGGTCCATTAAAGATCATAAAGCAAGTTGGTAACAATGCATTTCAACTTGACTTGGCTTCATATATGCAAATGTATTCAGTTGTTAATGTTGAAAATTTACATTTTTATGAGCCACCTTTGATCGATGATCAAGGAAGAGATGTTCGGCTGCCTTCTATTGAATATTTCTTGCCATAATTTCTAGATGAGCTCAAGGAAGATACAATTCTTGACAGGACGACAAGAGCATCCAAGAGGGGAAGTGTTGACTACCTTCGATTTGGGCTCAAAGCCAATAAGCCAAGCAAGGAAAAGTGGATGGAGGTTGGAAAGGTGAGGGAGTTGTACCCTCATCTACTGAATATGTAATCAATTATTTTGGGGTCCAAAAGGTTTCCAATGGGGAGGTGTGATTAGGAGTTCATAAATTTTGCTCAAAATTGAAAGTTACATGATTGGGTTGAAACTAGGATGGTTGCGTAGATCGCGTCTTCCTAATGTTGGCGCTGTGAATGGTTTGAACAAACCGATGTCGTATTATGGAGATATCGCATTATGATCGATTTCCCAAACAACTAAATTTTGTGACAGGGTTGACTAGGATGCCCAGTCAGCATGAAGGATGCATAGTCAACAAAAAGGAATATTTTGAAGAATACTACTTTTCTCAGATCTAGTCAGAGGATGACAAGTGGTGCATTTTGATTTGTTGAGGGTAGTACATTGTATTTTTGGTGTACCAATTATAGGGTGACACGTGGCCAGCCCTGAGGCCACCATGTGTCCCCAAGAGGTTAGTGTAAAATTTTATGAGGTCTGCGGGGTTCGACCCTTCGACCTCCAGCCTGCGCGCATAGATCTCCAACAACTAAGCTACAATGATTCTTAACTATATTAGTCCATGGGTTATATTTAAATTTTAGAACATATGTAGATGGGGGTTGGGACCACCCGCAATCCCAACCCGCCAGCGGTCCAAGTTATATGGTCACATGTTATTTGCAATAAATCGCAACAAAAAACATTATCATCGACAATTCATAACTTTTACGTTTATGTTTATTAAACTTGTCTAATGGTGCGGTTTCTTGCAACAGTTACTCTGAAATTTTCGATTAACTCTGTATTTAACTCTGGTTTCAAGCTATAACCCACAGTTCACGCCTAGAGTTCCGCTCCAATGTTAAATGCAACCGTGGGCTTCGGGGGTTGGCATGTGGCCACCCCCTACCCATAATAGTTAATTCTAACGGTTAGCTGGTGGAGTTATAGCGCACCCCTATTTTTGTGGGTTTTGGCCAAATTTAACTCCAGATAAGTGGATTTCTCCACAATTAGTGGATTTTTTCTAGGAGTTACTAGGAAAATGAGTTGGAGGCTCAATGTTCGCCCATTTTGAGTGAATGGAGAGTCAATCTAGACTAATTGGAGCATTCTTGAGCCATTGTAGTAGAGAAAACAACCATTAGAGACCTATTAACACATGTATTTCCAAAATTTTGAGCATAATGAAAGATGGACATGCCATTGGGAGCTGGACCAACATATGTAGCTTAGGAGTGGTGAACTGCTTCATCATGCAAGTTGTGTAGATGTTATGTGGTGTTTTATTTCTCTGTTATGCACTACTATTCAGAGTTATTTTCTATTATTTTGTGCTTATAATTCACTAAATTCACTTATATTTCATGGTTAAAATTCTCAATCCTTAAGCAAACTATGGAGAAAAGTATGCACATGTTTTATAACTAAAAAGACGCTTAACACAACAAAATAATGCAGTCCTTTTAGATCACAAAATAAACTCTTCTTTTTGGCATGTTTCAACCTTCCACAAAATCCTCCCTTCAAACTAGTCAATGTCTCCAAGGTTAATGTAGAAAATCCCTGAAACCTTGCAACTGCTAATGAGAGAAAATTGATCTGCAAAAGACACAAAATTTATCTACCAAAATTATGCGGAAATAAAATGATGAACAGAAACACAATCACACATAGATCAATCACACAAAGAAATTTATCTCAAGAACCCAACTGGAAAAAGCCCATCTTGCTTGTATTAGAAAGTGAGCAATCTAATCTATTACAAAGATTGCTTCAAGCACGAATCCCCTGAAATATTGATCAACTCCTCACAATAAATTCCCGACACTTATCCAAATAAAACAACTAGGAAGCTCTTATTTCCTAGCATAATTCAAACCCTAAAAAATAGAAATTTATCCTATTTCCTTGTGCAAATCCCAAGATGAATTCACCTACTTTATTATCAAGCTTGTGCACAAAACCTATTATAGAATAATGAATTACGATTATGCCTTCATCCAATATCAATAGTAAATTTTAATTGCATGGCCTAATAGGGCTAGTTTTAGCAGCTGCAACTAGTTAAGTGAGAGTAAGTTGAGTTAACAAAAATTCAACTACCCAACTAAACTCATAACTATCTCTATTCTAGAACTAGAGATCAGTTAACGGATAGAAAATAGAGATAACTCAACTAGTTAGATAGTTTTAGCCACCAACTAGTCCACAACTCACTAAAAACCATCTAAATCGAATTAACTGACAATAAACTAGTGATAGGCCACATCACACATGTTAACTGACAACTAACTCGAATTTATATGAGATTGAATTCAAATTTTCTTCTTTGACTAAGGAAATAGTCAAAAGAATCAATTCTTTGCTACAATTTTAACACTCCCTCTTAGCAAAGAAAGGATTATGGACAACCTCAATCCTACCTCTGTGGAACTCAAACATTCCCCTTGATTAGAACTTAGTTAAGATGTTTACATACTGCTCATCTGTAGGAATGTATTGTAGCATCACAATCCTCCTTTGCACACAATATTTAAGTTGATGGTATCTGATGTCTATGTGATTTGATCTATCATGAAACACTAGATTCTCAAATATTTTTATCCAACTCTAATTTTCATAGTGGGTCAATGTAGGATCCATCCATTGACTAAATAGTCCTATCAGGATCTTCCTCATCAAAATAGCCTCGCATGTTTCCTGACTAGCATCCATATATGCAACCTTTGTTGAACTAAGTGCAATTTATCTTTACTTCATGTTGTACCAATAAAATATAGTTGCCCCAATACTGAAGACTTCTCCTCAAGTGATCTTCCTATTTTATGGAATCCCTGCACAATCTGCACTTGTGAAGCCATCAAGCTTCACTCCATCAATGTTTTTGTACCACCATCCATAGTATATTGTTCCTCTAAGGTATCTCAAAATAAGTTTTGTTGCTTTGTAGTGGAACTTGGAAGGATCCACCATAAACTGACACACCTAGTTAAAAAAAAAACAAATATTGGGCCTTATGTTCACCAAATAGATTAAGGACCCAACTAGCTACATGTAGATTGTACCAACTACTGCATCTCCTGTGGAGGCATCATCCTTCCTCTAGTTAGTACCTAGAGGAGTATCTATGGACTTGCAACCCTGCATGTGGAATGTTTGAAGGATCTCAAAGGTGTACTTCCCCTGTCCAAAAAATATCTCTCCATCACCCTACCAAACCTCAAATCCAAGGAAATAGTGCATCAACCCCATATCCTTCATTTTTAATTCTCTTGCAAGGTACTCCTTGAAATCTAGTATCAATCTCTCATCTCCTGTCAAAATCAAATCATCCACATAGAGAAATAATATGAGTAGACAACCATATACCATAATGTAGTATAAGTTGGCATTTTCCTTACTCTTAGTGAAGCCCAATCCTCTAAGATAAGTATTAAATCGAGTATACCATGCATGAGGTGCCTAATTGAGCCTATAAATATCTCTTTGCATCCTAAACACATGTGTGTCTATGCTAAAGGTATTGAATCCCTCTGTATGTGCTATGTAGATCTCCTCCTCAACCTATCCATTGAGTAAAGTTGTATTTACATCCATTTGATGGATCTTCCACCTTATCTGTGTTGCCAATGCAAATATGGTCCTCGTAGATGAGTACCTTTCCACTAGGGAAAAGGTCTCCTCATAATCATTTCCCTCAATCTGTGAGAATACATTCACCACAAACCTAGCCTTTAACTTCTCAACACTTACCAAGGATACTTTTATAACCAACTATTTCTGCAAGATTCTTTTAGATATGAACCCTACCCTAGAAAATATTTGCTTAAAATATGCATACTTTTTCCTCCATATAACAACCAGCCATATTTTCTTGAACGAGCTTGCTTCTTATACCTATCTAAGATAGGTTTCTTTTCCCAAGACAAGAAAGACTTTAATTATTCCTTTCATACTACAACTCGACCATCTACATTCCTTCATCCTTCAAGAGTATTGTTTCCATACTAGATGGGATATATACTAGTCATAATGCTTCTTCCAAGAAAATTTTTAGATGAAGGTTCTTATAGGATCTTGATGATCTCTCTTTGCAAGATGACTACCACTAACATTATGTTAGAAAATACTTGGATGAACTATAATATGAAATATGGTCCCAATCTTCTCATTCTTTTAGCTAGATGATTTCGTTCAAAGAAAATTGATTATGTAGACTCTAATTCCTCTACTATCATATGCTTATTTTTATAATGCCATGCTTTTACAAAATCCAAGAATCTTTAAGAGAATGTAACAATGTATGTTACTCTACTTTGTACTTAATAAAAGAAAGAAAAATTCCATAAAGAACTCGATAAAGATGGAGCTTCCATTAATAGTAAAGATCCTTGGAATCTTCTACTTTCGACTTCTACTTAGGTTCTCCCTTTTCTTCAGCTTTGTGAGCTTCATTTCTTTCCTTTATTTTTTTTTTCTTCTTGTTTGTACAATCCATCTTAAAATTTGCATAGCCATTGCATCCAAAGCATTGAATCGCGGACATATCTTTTTTTCCCTTGGACTTTCCAATCTTCACATTCTTTTTCTTCTTGGATTTTACAATAAAGGCTTGAGACTTCTCATTTGATTTGGTGCCATCCTTTGCATTTATCCTAGTTTATTCCAAGATACATTGAGCCCATAACTCATTAAAAGGTATAGTATCCTTTTTTGAGTAGATACTAGTTGCAAAATTGCTCCAATCAGGTGGAAAATGATTTAATACACAAGAATTCAATTTTGTATCGGAAACAACTTCCCCATGCCCTTACAAATGGTCCCTTATTTGTGATATCTTCATGAGATAAGTGACCACCTATTGAAAGTGAATCAAGAAGGATTTGAATTTAATTTTCCCTTGAATTAAATTAGAATAAAATTTTAATTCTGCATCACATGAAATCTTGTACGAGCTGACTAAGTTAGGATAACTTAATTGTCTTAGTTAATTCGAGTTGAGGGTCAAACTTGAGGCATGTAGAGTGTCTCCTACATTATATCAGCCCTGGTTGAGCTTATTTTGAGTTGTAATTAATTAACTCAAATTATTTGAGTTAAATTCAGTTAAACTAGTTATAACTAATGGAAGAACCAGTAGAAGGTTAGATAGTAGGGTGTTGATTCATGTGTTAAAATATTTAACTGATAATTCACTCATAAATAACTCATGCATTTCAGTTCTGAGAAATACCCAGTTGAGATTGGATTTCAAGGGAAGTGTATTATTAGTTTTCTAATTATCTGAATTGTACAGGTGGTACATGCAATCGAAGAAAAGAACCTTAATCGATTGCGCAATATGGATTGGGAATTTCCATAATTAATAGGGCCTAATTACCCAAGGAAAATATGTAAGGAAATAGGGATCCTAGAGGGCATAAAATTGGTTAAGCATTGAACCAGGCTTGTCTAGGAATCAATGAGACGAGTAGAGATAGTGCAGAGGTTTCTCAGCTTGGAGAAAATAAATTAATCTTCTCATATTCTTTGACTTATGAAATATACAAATAGCGGGGTTTTTAGTTGAGGCTTTCCCTAGGAAAATATTTGTGTTGTGTGATTGAAATTATTTCTCTTTCATGTTTTTTGATTTCAAGATCTAAATTGGTTTCCACAATTGGTAGATTATATTCAAGTATAATGATTTAGAATATTGCAATTATTAGTTGAATCTACGAGGATTTTATACATGGTATTAGATCAGGAATCATTATATAAGAGAATAATATGAGTTTTTTCTGTGTAGTTGATTTGAATTTGTAGATCTACTCTTCTGGAATAGAAGCAGGATCACGATTTATTTCTCTTTATTGAGACTTGAATTAGATAGCTTGGAGAGATAGGATGGAAACAGTGTTGGAAGACAACAGGATGAAGGAGTTCATACAGTGATATTCCTAGGCTTGCAGCAGAAAAAGATCAATATCTAGCAGCATGGAAGAAGAAAGTAGCAAAGGCAAGAAGAATTATATTGGAAGGTGTTCAATATCATATTGTCTTGAACCTCCATGGAAAGGAAAATCCATATGGTATGTGGAAGGCCTTAACATATTTTTTTCAGAACAACAGCGACCACAGGAAGTTGGCACTGAAGGACAAGCTCATAGAAATCAAGATGGAGGAGGGCGACACAATATCAAAGTACTTGACCAAGCTCACTCACTGTCAGGATGATCTTGGAAGTGTTGGTGTTACCGTTGCCAAGGATGATCTGGTGAGTCTAGCATTTATAGGCCTTCCCAAGAGCTAGAATAACTACTAGGATTCGGTAAAGGGGAGGGAGAATCTACCAGAGGGAGTGATTGTGGTCTGACTTGGTGCAGCAAGATATTAGGAGAAACGCAAGAGATGAGACCTCTTCCAAAGAAGAGGACTTTTCATTAGTCAGTAAAGGAAATAAGTCTCAAGTAAAATAGGGAAAGAAGAAATACTTGTCTGACATCAAGTGTTTTCATTGTCACGAGTTTGGGCACTATGCCATGAAATTTCCACAAAAGAAGGAAAGAAAGGAGTCTATAGTTGCAAAAATAGGTGAAGCTCTAGCTTCACAATTCAAACTTTATTTCACTCTCATTGCATGCATGGAAAGCACTGTAATTGGATGCATGTGGTATCTCGACAGTGGTGCCTCATTCCATATGATGAGGAATAGAGATCTCTTCAGTGACTTGGAGGAGAAATACCTCAAGAAGAACGTAGAGTTTGGAGATGATGGGAGGTATAGCACGACCATCATAAATAATGTTACCTTTCAAAGGGAGTTTGGCTCCCCTCTCATACTCACATATGTTTTGTTTTTTCTAGGACTAAAGAAGAATATTGTTTTAGTCACGGCATTGGAAGACCCTGGCTATGACGTGATATTTAGAAAAGGAAAGGTTTTCCTTAGACACATCGCCACAAGACCAGTGAAGCAGATCGGTGTGATAGTCAAGAACTTGTATTCTCTTGAGGTTGAAGATGCATGCAAATATTTTAGGAGCAAGGCAAGGGGTAGAGACTTGGTGGTTGAGAGGGAGCATGAATTTCCTCTCAACATGTAGCCTTAAAATCATTCTAAGCAAGTTGTGGAGCAACCACAATTGTAGAATCAAAGAGGAGGCCAAGCAAAAAAATCCACTCAAACATATACCTCCAGTAGGGGGGGCTTTCGAGCCAAATGGGCATAGGGATCATGTGCAGCCATACCTCTGGGTGAGAGGTGGGGCGACGTGAATCAATATCCCAAGGGTGCAGAAATTTGGGCAGGGTCCATTGAGGTGTTTTTCTCTCGTGGATCATTACACATGTTACAATAGCCCACAGTAATCAATAGAAGGAGGATTAGTGTCAGTCAGATACTGAGGAGTGTAGAGCAATGTTGACACAAAAGTAGGAGGATCAGCAGCAAAGTCAGTCGTAAGACAGTCTTTCCTAGTAGACAGTTGGAGACACAATTGATTCAGTTTTTTTTTGGGATGCTTTTGAGTTGCAGATGTCGTAGTCACAACAACAATAGAGAGAATTATTACATGCAGAGCATTCCAAATGTGCCAGATCGAGATAGAGTTGAATTCCTTTCTTTTTGAGAGGGTGTGTTGAAAATGGCAACAAGAAAACTTAAAAATGGCATTAAGACGGATTTTAATTTAATTTTCCCTTGAATTAAATAAGAATAAAATTGTAATTCAACGTCACATGACAATTTATCTGATTTAAATAAGTTAGTATGACTTAGTTAGTTGAGTTAATTCGATTTGAGCCCTGGTTTAGTTTATTTTGAGTTGTAATTAATCAACTCAAGTTATCTGAGTTAAATTCAGTTAAAATAGTTCTAAATGATGGAGGAACTAGTAGGAGGTTAGACAATGGGGTGTCACTTCATGTGTTCAACTATTTAATTGATGATTCACTCACAAATAACTCATGCATGTCAGTTATGAGAAAGACCCAATTGAGATTGGAGTTCAAGGGAAGTGTACTATATAATTATTCAAATTGTACCTGTAATGTCCCAAATCAAGAAATGCTCATGAATCCGGCAAATGAAAATCCTTTTTCAAGAAAACATTAACAATCAACAACTGGATCTATTCCAGAGATTGAATGCAGGGGAATTTACTAGATATGTCACCTATAAAGAGAGGGTGAGATCTAGAGGCTAGCTGGCCCACTAGCAGACTCTGTCTATAGAACTATGTCGAAGGCTAATATCTCCCTTTTAGGACTATTGACAAGCAGCTCAAGGAAAACGCTGTATAAGAAAAAATATGCAACAGAAACACATATTAATGCTTGGTTCCTTGAATATGGGCTGTATGTGACTTATGTACGTAATTTCAACTGAAAAAAATGAACTTAGAGACCTTAAATAGATCTTCCACAAACTAGACTAGCTGAAAACTGTTGAAAGAGGAAGGTTGCAGCAAAATGGAAATCCTACTTCAGAATTTGCATAAATTCTTTAGAAACTCAAGGGGAATCAGAAAATTATCATATCAGAGGTTATATCAGATGCATAGCTCATCATTTAATAAAAGCTACAACAAACATTCCTTCCGAAAGACACCCAAGTGGGAAAAATCACTAATAGTGACCCAGAAATGTTGTTTTTCTGAGTATTGAACTACAGTAGTATAAAATAACGGTTTTTTCCTTTATATTAGTCAATATCAGAGCTTCATGCAAGATTATTTCAGAAAAAAATACCAACAGCAAAGTTAAATAGGCCTCCCATGCTGAAATAGCTGAAAACGAACAAAAACCTCAAAACATGCAAATGTCGGAGCTGCTGCAAAAGACACTGTGCAGTCTATTGAATTAAATACTCAGAAAATGGAGAAATACATCTGATATTCATATTATATTACTCAATGAGGCAAAGAAACAGAGATCTAATCTCCTTACAATGAAATTATGATACTCGGCAAGGGTTTTCCCACATGCAATGAAAATACAAGGAAGCAGCTGAAGATATAAAATGAAATAACGTAGTATGGCTATAGCTCTACATGAAATGACTGAATATACATGAGAAATGGCTGCAATACTATTAATCAGCTCCCGGAAGAAGAATTGAGCTTCCCTTTGAGAAAATAGCTTAAAAACAATGGGTTTTAACCCCTTCCACTGCACCTTTGGAAAATAACACAATATCCTCAGGGGACTGCATAGATATGGAGCACAAGTGCTTGGCCTAACACCTAAAAGTGGAAATTTCAGATCAGAAACTCCTCTTAGATCTCTTGCTACAAGATCTCCAAGAAAAAGTTGGGCATCCCCCCATGAGAAAACCCTTGCACTAAGAAGTGCAGCAACTTAGCTAAACAGCTAAGTATGTATAAGTCTAGCAGACCTCATGAAATTATAATCTCCAATCTAAACCCAAATGGTTTCCCTTCCTTCATTATATAGAAAATGTGCTTCTCCTCCAAGGGCCCCGCTCCACTAGGTTTTGCTTCCTTGCCAAGCTTCCCTCCTCTAGGATTACGCTGTCTCATTAAGTGGGAAGCTTCTAGATGTTGCGTGGTTGGATTCTAGGCTAGTACATCTTCTTGGAACCTTCCTTGATTCTGCCTCCATGCCTTGTCCCTTTTCATACTCAAGGAATCTTCAAATTGTCTTGCCCTCTATTCACATTGAGCTATATTATTTATGGATCCATTCTTTTAAAGACAAGTTGAGTTGACTTGGTCAACTCAACCTTGTTCACACATGTGGATGCTTGAGCTGGTTATTTCATGGCCCCTTTTCACATTGTGAGGGGTTTTTATTCATGCTTGAGTAGTTTGAGCCTCCTTGCTCAATTATTCATGCACTTAAATTTATTGGAAAAAATTAATGCCCCACTTAGCTATGAGATAAGTTGGGGACATTACAGTCTCCCCCTCCCAAATGTTGCTTGTCCTCAAGCAACTGAAAGGGTGCTGCAAAAATTTCCCTCCTTCTTGTGGCCTTCTTATCCATAGTCTCCTTCTTTGCTTCATATTTTCTACAAAAGTGTTGGCTTGTGGTGAATAAGCCCAATGGCTCTTGTCATGGAAGAATGGAAGGTTGATATGGAAACCTTCTTGCTGATCCAAGGCCTCCTCAAGATAGGAGTCGTGGCAATGATGGAGCACTTCATCATCAATGAAATACTCTCCTCCCCATGCTATCATCCAAGCAAAATTTGTTGCCTCCCAAGATGGCAACTCATAATAAATCTTCTCCACCTTGAGGTCTTGCAAATAAGGTGGGCTGAATGGCTGAACATGATAGGAACAATATCCTATCCCACGCTGTCTCCCTTTCCACTAATGGTAAGAGTAGAGCACATACTGATTTTGGGCTAAAGTAAGGGTGCCCTTTGATGACAAAACTAAGGTTGGATCTCCAAATATCCTTCCTCCAAATTCATGGATCCTGCTGGCCCAAATCATTCCATTCAAAGAGAATGGCACATCACCATCATATGTCATCCAAATCAGAAATTTGCTGAAGTTTATGTGCAAGTTAAGATGATACATATGGCCTCCATGGTGGGTATAATGCAGCTTCCCAACTGCTGATTTAAAACATCAAGTGGCAAGTTGCCTCCCAAAGAATTTTCAGCTATGCATGACAACTCATCTACTAGAAAGTAGTGAGCAGAAATATATATCAGCTGCATACAATCAAAACAACAAAGCACTTTCCCCAAGTCATGTAGATATGGGTTATCATCATTACAAAATTTGGCCCTAAAGTGACCATAACACCCATGAATAATCTTTCTCTCTTGCAGAGCAATGCATCGCTTACAATTGGTGAGAAGATACAAATTATTAATAGAATGATCAATAAGCACATAGATGTATTTCTTACCATGCCTCGTGTGAGCTGAAGATGTGATCCATCAGTGAGCCCTCCCATAACAATATCCTCATAAATTTATGCAAAATTAAAGGATGCACACTTCTTTGGAAATACTCCATCATTAGAAACTTGCTCTTAGAGGACAACGTTGTAGGCTTAAGTAGCAATGCTCTTGGCACTTCATGACTCTTCTTCTTGACATTCCACATGTAAAACACATTCACCCTTGTGCTGCTATGTGAGAGGACCTCCCTCCCTTCCATTATTGCTGAAAGGTAGCCTTCTTGCACTTTGGATGTGCCATGCATTCCTCTTGGAATGTTGTGTTGAGTATGGAGAGTTTTCAGCCCATGCTCTCCCAAAAGTAGCCATAGAAACAAGGGCTCTTGTTGCTTCCTTACATTATCAATGCGTGGATCATGGAGCAATGATGTAAGGATGGACATGTGGGGAGCTCCATCAACATAGTGCAAGATAACTCTCCCATTCCACACCATGTGGGAGTTGTTTCTCCTCCCAACCCAAGATTCATACTTTAAATACATCTCAACCCCAAAATACATGTGAATGCATGAGACATACTTAAAACATGGGAAAATATTTGGACATAAGATTCAACATATAATGTCCAAACCCTCCTTGTGACAGCCATAACAACCATGCCTTCCCATTATGTAACCTTCTCTTGGAGTATGAGGCATGAGTCATGAGAATCATAAATTTTGGGGAGTACCCACACTCACCCAACAGAAACCAGCGCAGGTTTCCTTCTCCTTGCTTCATATCAGGATATGGTAAGTGGCTTGCATGCCACTTACTTGCTGCTCTTATCAATTCACCATGGCTAAAGATGAAATGTATATTTGGGGCTTTAGGGAAGCACCAATCATAGTGCATCACCTCCCCCAACTCATCAAGGAGGTGGCCATACTTGAAAACAATCCTGGCCCATAGTTGGCCATGAAGCTTAGAAGGTAGAACACTCCCCTTGGGAGTTATGGCCTGCACATATAAGGTAAGAGAGCACATGAAATCATAAAATAAAATGTTACTTTCATAATTATGCCTCTTACCCACAACCTCCAGCGTTGTGATGGTGTCTCCTCTGACCTCGGGTGTCTTCATTGTATCATGTTGAGGGAACACTTTGTTTTTCTTCTCATCAGGGGATTTCCCTAATGGTCCTTCTTCACATAAGGGGGAATCAAGGCATAGATCATAATGGAGAGATGGATGAACTGATGTGCATAGATATTCCTACCTTTATTGTGCATCACTCTTCAGAAATAAAGAGGGGTAGATATTTCTCACCCTATGAAACTCTGTAATATTCCAGATCTCACCGTTTGATAATGATGGCACATACTGCACATGGATTGTGCCACAATCTCTATATGTGATATTCTCTGAAACTCCTTGAAAAGGTGCAAGAGCTTCTCTCCTTGGTGCAACTACCCTCACCACTTCTTCTTCTTGAGATGCTAGAGGTGCCTCTATTATGACTGCGCTGTCACCCCCAACTCTTTCTCTGAATGTAGGAAATGTCCCATCCTCAATAGGAAACCCTAGATCTTGGTATTCCCTTGAAGGAGGAATTCTGATGTCTTCTTTTTCTTCTTCTTGAAACCTCATAAAGGTTTCAATGCAGTCCTCTTCTCCTTGAAACCCTCTTGGAGTTTCACTACATCTTTCTGCTTCCAACTGTTCAACCCCCTTTGAGAGGCTCTTCTTGGATCTGAATATCGATGAGAGTAATCTCATCCTCTCCATTCTGTCTGCTTTCTACTTGTGATTCTCCTCATAACTTCTCTGATAGATTGATATCACAGGCTGGGCCAGAGATCATGCTCTGATACCAATGTAATGTCCCAAATCAGGAAATGCTCATGAATCCGGCAAATGAAAATCCTTTTTCAAGAAAACATTAACAATCAACAACTGGATCTATTCCAGAGATTCAATGCAGGGGAATTTACTGGATATGTCACCTCTGAAGAGAGGTTTATATCTAGAGGCTAGCTGGCCCACTAGAATACTCTGTCTATAGAACTATGTCGAAGGCTAATATCTCCCTTTTAGGACTATTGACAAGCATCTCAAGGAAAACGTTGTATAAGAAAAAATATGCAACATAAACGTAGATTAATGCTTGGTTCCTCTCATATGGGCTGTATGTGACTTATGTATGGAATTTCAGCTGAAAAAAATGAACTTAGAGACCTTAAACAGATCTCCCACAAACTAGACTAGTTGAAAACTATTGAAAGAGGAAGGTTGCAGCAAAATGGAAATCCTACTTCAGAATTTTCATAAATTATTCAGAAACTCAAGGGGAATCAGAAAATTATCATATCAGAGGTTATATCAGATGCATATCTCATCATTTGATAAAATCTACAGCAAACATTCCTTCCGAAAGACACCCAAGTGGGGAAAAGCACTAATAGTGACCCAGAAACGTTGTTTTTATGAGTATTGAGCTAAAACAGTATAAAATAACGGTTTTTTCCTTTATATTAGTCAATATAAGAGCTTCATGCAAGATAATTTCAGAAACAAATACCAACATAAAAGTTAAACATGCCTCCCATGCTCAAATAGCTGAAAACAGACAAAAACCCCAAAACATGCAAATGCCGGAGCTGCTGCAAAAGACACTGCGCAGTATATTGAAGTAAATACTCAGAAAATGGAGAAAGACATCTGATATTCATATTATATTACTCAATGAGGCAAAGAAACAGATATCTAATCTCCTTACAATGAAATTATGATCACCCGGCAAGGGTTTTCCCACATGCAATGAAAATACAAGGAAGCAACTGAAGATATAAAATGAAATAATGAAGTATGGCTATAGATTTGCATTAAATGACTGAATATACATGTGAAATGGCTGCAATACTATTAATCAGCTCCCGGAAGAAGAATTGAGCTTCCCTTTGGGAAACTAGCTCAAAAACAATGGGGTTTTAACCCCTTCCACTGCACCTTTGGAAAATAACGTTGTATCCTCAGGGGAATATGCAGATATGGAGCACAATTTCTTGGCCTAACACCTGAAAGTGTAAATTTCAGATCAGAACCTCCTCTTAGATCTCTTGCTACAAGATCTCCAAGAAAAAGTTGGGCATCCCCGCATGAGAAAACCCTTGCACTAAGAAGTGCAGCAACTTAGCTAAACAACTAAGTATGCAGAATTCTAGCAGACCTCATGAAATTATAATCTCCAATCTAAACCCAAATGGTTTCCCTTCCATCATTATATATAAAATGTTCTTCTCCTCCAAGGGCCCCACTCCACTAGGGTTTTCTTCCTTGCCAAGATTCCCTCCTCTAGGATTACGCTATCTCATTAAGTGGGAAGCTTCTAGATGCTACCACAGGGGCTTCACTCAATGAACCTATGACATATCACATGTGTTCGTGACGTATTAAACAATACCCTTAATTTGAATACATATTGAAAAATACCTCTGAAAATTACATTATTTAACCCCCTACCAATACGAACCCAATACACCTTCCCAATTTAAAAAACCCCTACTTTCACTAGATATTGTAGGTATCCATTTTTTCATTAACATTTTTTAAACCCCTTTATATTTTTTCATTAACTTTGAGCTCCATTTTTTGTACTTTCCAATATTAAAACCCTTTACCCCATATATATCCCCCAATATATAATGCCATTTTCCCCTCAAAATATATCCCCCAATATGAACCCACGTGGTATGATATTGCTCCCCCAGTGAATCCCCTATGGATGCTGCGTGGTTGGATTCTAGGCTAGTAAATCTTCTTGGAACCTTCCTTGATTGAGCCTCCATGCCTTGTCCCTTTTCATACTCAAGGAATCTTCAAATTGTCTTGCCCTTTATTCACATTGAGCTATATTATTTATGGATCCATTCTTTTAAAGACAAGTTGAGTCGATTTGGTCAACTTAACCTTGTTCACACATGTGGATTCTTGAGCTGGTTATTTCATGGCCCCTTTTCACATTGTGAGGGGTTTTTATTCATGCTTGAGTAGTTTTATTGAGCCTCCTTGCTCAATTATTCATGCACTTGAATTTATTGGAAAAAATTAATGTCCCACTTAGCTATGAGCTAAGTTGGGGACATTACAGTACCGATGGTGCATGTAGTCAGATGAAACACCCTAATGGATTTAACAATATGGATTGGGAATTTTCCTAATTAATAGGACATAATTACCCAAGAAAAATACACAAGGAAATACGAATCCTGGAGGGCATAAAATTGGTTACACTTGGCTTGTGTAAGAATCAGTGAGATAGGTAGAGATGGTGCAGAGGTTTCTCAGCTTGGAGAAAAACATTATAATATTCTCATATTCTTTGAATTATGCAATATATAGATAGGGGGTTTTTAGCTGAGGCTTTCCCCAGGAAAATATTTGTGTTGTGCGATTGAAATTCTTTCTCTTTCATGTTTTGTGATTTCAAGATATAAATTATTTTCTACAATTGGTAGAGTAGATTTAAATATAATGTTTTATCATATTACAATTATCAGTTGAATCTACATGTATTTTCAACACCACCATCCTTTGACTTCCTTATTCAAAATAGTTGATTCCTCAAGGATCTCTTCTAGCCTGATGTACTTGTAGAGTACAACTTTACCAAATTATCATACATAGCCTTGAATGTATTCAAATCAACAAAAAATGGAACAAGATGATACTTTATGGATTCAATAATGATCCTTTGTGCTCTCACTTCTCACTTCTTATATTTTTCTAACTCTTGAGTCTTCATTAAACAATTATCAAGAGCAAAACAATAAATACAATAGACACAATAAGTAATCTCCAAGCTAGGGAAAAATCCCTCCAAGGGGAAGAATCAAGACCCAAGACCCTAGACCAAGTCCTCCTCCAAGCATCAAGTTAGCCCTTCAAGAATTTCATCCAAAAAAGTCAAGGATTGACCAAGTCAAAAAGAGTCAAACCTATTTAAATATGCATAACTTCATAATTTTCGGCATTCTAATTTAGATCTACAACTTTGGGCCCTTGGAACAGCAGAAACCCTTCTTTTTGGCACATGTCAACCTTCCAAGAAATACTCCCTTCAAACTAGTCAATGTTTCCAAGGTCAATGAGAGTCAAACTAGGTCAAATTAGAGTTTCGACCCTCTATCAAATTATTCAATTTTGGCATGTAACTTTTGGCCCTACAACAACTACAAAAACCCTAGGACCTTCGCATGTGTGATAGAATATGGTCACAAAATTCAAATTTTTGACTTCTTCTTGATATGCTACCTTCTCCTAGACCTTCTCTCTTGTTTCTTCCTTGTTCATTTCTTCGGATCAAACATGTCTCTTGTGAAAATATAATATATCCAAATGAGGTCAAAACTACTTCTATATATACATATTTGTGGAGGTCGAATAACCTCTTCTTAGGTCAAGTTGTCATTGGTAGGGCCGACTTTTCTTGGAGGCTTTATATGACTTTCTAGACTCATAATTAATATCTTTTACATGTTACAACTTTCCCAATAGGCTCTTATACTAATGACAAGGAATCTCTTGACATAAGAAATATATTAGCTTAACTTGACAAACCCGAGGAGCATGAAATGCATTCTTGACCTAGATGACTAATAAAATGAAGCATGAAACCATGCTCAAAATATTTTTTTTTCTTTCTTATTTTTCTTGTAACGTAAGATATACATAATAACATGAGTATAATGAAAACTATGGCAACCTAAACTAGTTACATTTTCCAAAACTCCCTCTTAACTAGGGAGGTACTCATAATTTTACAACCGATAGAAGGATATTCTAATATTGAATATTTCTCATAAGAAGAGTTCAATTGGTAAGTCATTTTTAAGCATCAACATGATGACCAACATTTCCAACATAGTAAGGCCTTAACTGACAAGCTCTTCTTATGTTAGATCGTAATGTTGGGAGGCTTTACGTGAGATATCACACTATCTCTATGGTACATACCATATCTAGATGTTCACTAGGTATTTCCTCTTAAGATTATTATTATCTTGGATTCCCAATCCTCAAAGAATATTAGTTCTCTTTAACCATTCTTATCTTGGATACTTGTCCAATACTCAAATAGTGTCGGTCAACAAGATCCTATATTGGATTCTTAATCCTCAAGGAGTATTAATCTTAGATTTTTACCCAACCCTCCATTCTCCCTACCATGACCTTCACTAGACGTACGATTGTTAGTCTAATCCTAGTGCATGACACATGATAGAAGAGAATACAATTTCCATCATCACTCCCTCTCAACCAGGGAGGATATCCTCTCTTAATTAGGGAATAGATCATTTCTCCTTCATAAAAATTTAAGGATACTTCTTACTCCCTCTCAAGCATATAGGAGATTCCTTACTTATTTTCAATTGGGAAGTCATAAAAGTAAGCTCTTTAGCTTATTTTCATAAGTGTGTCAGCTACTAGTTCTTCATGGAGATCTTCAAGTAGCAGTTGCATGGCTCCTCCTTTATTTTGCATGTCATGATATTGATCTTCTCTCTTTTTGGATATTATGGAGCCATCATATTTCTTTAATGTTGTTACAGGGTCCAATCCATCAAATTTACATATCACTTTCCTCTAGTCATCATCAACAAAGGCATTATATTTATCCAAACAAAGTATACTTCAGTCAAAGCTCCCTTTAGACATGAAAGTGATTTTCATTGTTATACAAATATCAGTTTATCTTATTATATTGCTACCTTTCAATTTCAAGCTGTGATGTAAACATATTAACTACATAATCCTTTGAGGATTATCAAAGTCATTCACTCCATCCATATTTTCTTTTAATCATATTCAATACCAACATTTGAACTTGCCTCAATTTCCATTATGCATTTCTGCAATATTCTTCCAGGTAGCAAAGCTATTATCAACCAGATAATCAATACCAAAATATTAATATCAAACTTAACATATCATGATGACCCTTTTGTCAAAGTATTTTCTTACTTGAATCCTTTGAGATCAACATCCTTTCATATGATCCATCTCCATATTGTACACAAATCCTTCTCCATGCATTCACTTTTAATGAAGATTCCCATGGATTGAACTGAATATCTTCATTGGAGTTGTCATTACCAACTCTTTTTCTTTATTCTAGTGATAATACTTGAGTTTGATCAATATTATTTTGCTTATGCCATGCTCCTTTATGGAAAATTATTGATCTTTTTAGCCATTCTGAAGCATATCAAACTTTTTCTTTCAAGCATCGAGTAATCACATGAAAGACTTATTGAGCACACTTTTATAACCAACTCTTTCTGAAAGATTATTTTAGATATGAACCCTACCCTAGAGAATATTTACACAAAATATACATACCTTTACTTCCATATAACCATCAAGTCATATTTTCTTAAATAGGCTTGCTTCTTATACTTATCGAAGAAAGGTTTATTTTCCCAAGAGGAGAAATACTTTAATTATGTCATTCATATTGTAACTCGACCAACAGAATTCCTTCATCTATGATGTTCCCAATTTTTTTGCATGAAAAAATCACTTAGGAGTTTTGAAAAAATTTGGAAATATCAAAAAGGGAAAATCTTTTTTTGTGAGAGAAGGGAGAAACGATTATTTTAATGGGATGACAGTAAAAAATAATTTGTTGGAGGAGGAAGGAAAATTATTGTTTTAATGGAAAATGGTGGAAAACTAATATTTTATTGGAGAGTGAAGGAATATAATTGTTTTATTGGAGAATGGAGGAAAAATAAAATTTTATTCAGGAAAAAAAATGACAAATTACTATTTTATTTAAAATGGCGACAAAAAGCCTCCTAGTGGAAATGGGCCCCACCAATAAAATAATATGGAAAAAGGAGAATATAGAAGCTAGAATGAGGATCAATGGAGAATTATAAATAGAGGATTGGACTCAATTAGAAGGCATTTTATCCTACCTATTTCTTTGACAATTGAAAGGATCTCAAGCGAGTTCCATAGTTTCAAGTGAAACTCAAGATTATTTCGGTGGAATTCTAGTGCCACCCTAGTTAGCTCCTGGGGAGGATCACTTCATGTCGTCCATTTGTGTTAATTGCAGGGTTACATAAATCTCCATATCAAGAGAGTTGAGCTAATATATTTATTTCCATAATTTAGATTTGATTTGCTGTAGAGATATTCAGTGGTTTCCCATGCAAATATGAGGCCAAATTATTATATTTATTTCAATAATTGAAGCCTTACTTGTAGCAAATATTTTCAGTGGTCTTCCATGCAAGTATGAGGCTGAAATACAATATTTATTTTCAGAATTGAAGGATTTTTTGTAGCAGATATTTTTAGTGGTTTTCCATGCAAGTATGAGGCTGAATTATTGTTGAAGAAGAAAAATTCACCCTTGAGGAAGAGTATGCAATTCCCAGTTGAATTTTTGATCCAAAATCAATGTTCTAAGAAGGCCAACGAGTTGGGTACTTGGAATTTTCAAATCACTTTCATGAGAGCCGAATTATTTCATTAAATATCATACATTCAAAGTCAAATTCCATTGCAAGGGCTAAATAATGCCATCATTTGCATGTTGTAGAAAAATTTTCCATAACACAAAATTTGTGCCAATCAAGGGAACAAAATGATTTAACTAGTGTAATCTCAGATTGAATATTTATTGACATAGTTATCATCTGAAGAACCCAGGTGTTTTCCTCCCATTTGCAATTGCAATTATTAAATATTTCATCCAATAGAAATTAGATCTCTATCTAAATATTTGGTTGTATCATATTTGAAGAGGGATGGGATACTTGAAATTTTGTTCCTATGCATGGATTTAAATCTAAAGTACTAAATGGTACCTCTATTCATGGGTTTTCAAGAGGGAAAATTATATGTATTTGAGGCCAGATTTCTCATTGGAAGATTCCTCACTTAATGTTGTTACAAACTTGGTTCTTTTTCCACCTTGTAATCATCATGTAAAGTATATATCATATTCTATATTTAAAGAAACTCTCGTTGTTATCACTCTTATTGTAATTTCATGTATTTTCTAAGTTTAATAAAAATAAGTGTTGTGAGTTTAAGTGTTTCATATGGGCCTTTTATTTAAATGGTGTTGTTCATCCAAGTAAAATTCTAAATATCACCTACAGCAGCATGCATGAAATATGTTTGACAAAATATTTCATTGAAGTGACACTTTAATTACTCATAAAAACATGAGGATATTTTGGGTGTTTTCCAAGGTGAAATATTGCAGTGGTATTAGAGTTGTGATCAGGCTAGTTGTGGGGAAAAACCCTTTCTATGACCTCAAAAGACAAAAATAATATAATCTACCAGAGGCATATATATAGGAACAGAGAAAGGGAATTACAGATTAGCCCTGATTCAGAGGTTCCTCAACGGGAAATTGAAGAAACAGACATGGGGGAATACTAGAAAGGAGGACACAACCTTCAATAGTCTCGTGAAGTCTTTGAATGGTATGGAAAATGGGAAGAAATAAATGGTGGAGGAGATGATACAAAAGAATCGTAATAGGGGCAACCATGGGGATTTTATCATAGGAGAGGGTTCAGGCACATCCCACCATATTGCTATTACCAACCCTCAGAGCCACCCTCACATTTGCAGTGGACCACCCAGATCATACCATGCCCACATTTTTTACTACGGGAATTGGAGGACAACCATATATGGATGAGATGTCCTTAGGGGACTATATTCATGAGTGTTAGTCTATGGGGGAATAGTTTCAAGCTTCTCTAAATCTTAAGGGTTTTTTCCAGCTCAAGCACGACAATAAAGGCAAGAGATTTGATCAGAAGGACACCAAACCCCCACAGAGGGAGTGGATAGGATGGGGATAGTCAGACGATGATACCAGGAGGAACTTATACTAGTGGAGACCTGGTTTTAGATATCAAGAGCCCGAGGATAAGGATGAGCAAGATGCTGAGGGCACACAAGATTGTGAGGAGCACATAGATATACCCAGTGTGATGCAGGAGTCACCATTGTTAGAGACCCCTTTGAAAGCTCAGGTTCAGAAAATGGTAGGGAGAGTAGAGCACACACCCATGGGGCCATCCATTGATGAGGTGCCAATAGGAGCAAAGGAATCCATATCATTGATAGAGTTTTGGGACGACAACCACCTACAGCTAACCGATGAGGAAGTTTTGTATGATGGGTTATTGATGGAGGAGAAGTTGGAGGCTCATGTTGAGGACGTGATGGAGGAGGATGCACATCCATCCTTTGGAAAACCATTGAAGAGGGGTAGTGAAGGGAGCATGAGTTGGGACTTCAACATAGTTTGCTTCAGAGGCACATTGGTGGGGCTTCTAGAATTATTTGCCCACCTCTATGCATCAGGTAGAGGGATACAAATTTGTCTAAACAGATCATGGGGGATGACCAGATCAGCGAGAGTGAGTGACTTGAGCTAAGTATGGCACAACACTAGCATGGAGGGATTTTTTCGTACACAGGATATTGTACATTTGATCCCTCCTTTCGAATTGGAAGGTGAGAGGTACTAAGTTGGTACCTGATAGGGCAGACTAGGAGGTTGGATACATCCATGGCCACAGTTAGGGAAAATTTTAGGGGCTAATATTCGTAGGCGAGCTAATTTTCCATGCTTTTTCCAAAAACAATACTCACCAATTTCCATTTTTTCTAAAAATGATTTTCCCACATTTTATAATATAAAATTATTTTACCCTAAAAATCGCCAAATTTTTATCTAGACTAATATAAAATCATTAGAAATATAAATATTTTTACAAAAATATTACCAAACATTTTAAAATTTGCATATTAGGGACTAGTAAGATTCACCAATGTTTCTAAAATTTAATATAAAACACCATCCTTAAAACTTCCTTGGCCACAGTTCAGCAGAGTCAGTGGATTACCAAAGGGGCTTGAGGGCCAGACCATTGTTCAGATCCAGGGGGGATTCCTCGACACATCATGGACTTGGTTAGTGATGATGTTAACATGGTGGTGGATCTATAGAATGATCGCACCCATGCTTTTAGGTCTTCATAAGATGACTGAGTAGCACTAGTGACAGGAAATATTGACAAGACAGTGGGTAGACACCATGAGTTGTCTTGGAATCTTGTTCATCATCGGTTCATAGGATGATCAACATACTTTGGTAGGGGATAATAAGAGGAGGTGGCATTAACATGCCACAAAATAGAGCATTGTATGGGGATGAGGATTTTTCATGGATATGTGGGGCACAAAGGTCACCGAGTTGCAACACCTTAGCGACATTGTTGGGTGTGTGTTATATTCTTTCCATGGTTTTGGGCATGATGGTTTTCTGCCCATGGTATTTTATAGATCCGGTCAAGGGAACTATGGTTATGTTCTAATCCAAGGTGAATGGATTGGGGATTATGAATTCTTTGGCATGTATATATATATGTGATGTAACATTGAAAGTAATATAATGATAAATCAAACTGGTAGTCCCGATTTTGGGATCTAGGGTAAAATATTTGTGTATATTTGTTTTATGTTTTTTTTCTCTCGCTATTGTTTATTTTTTATTTTAATATTTTGTTTACAGCTAATTTTTGTACAAGGTTAAAACCTACAAATACTACCACTAGCACTTAGGGAACTATTCCTATCATATCTCTCCAAGAGGATCAATAGGGGAGGACCACTCATCCGAGATTATGGAGGCGTGGTAGTGGAGATGGTGATACTAACAGGATGCATGCTGACATCTACTGAATCATTTTTATACCATGGAACCCAAGGGTGTATAGGGGTATGCAACGATGAACATTGGTATGCAAAGGATCATGGAGGTGCAAGGTGGTGCGCAATAGTGTGTAGGGTTACACTGTGTGGTAGGGGGAGTGGTTCACATCATAGTGCATTTCGTCATAGAGTGGCAGACACAACGATAGAGGAGGGATTTCAACTTCTAGAATGATGTGGTTGTATGTAGGAGGGTCCAACGGTGCACATAGATGTGAAAGTAGGTGCAATTGTATGTCTTGGGGCATGAGGGTACTTGGTTATATTTTGGAGTGTACGGGGCTGCACTACGGACTCGGGGAGTGTTACTAGTAGGGATATTCCTTAACAAGGATTGCAGGCATGCCATTGAGATGGGCTTAACTAGGTTCGGAGAGAGGTTTGGACACAAGGTTTTTCGTGAGCATCCATATGGGTTATGATACATACCCATCGGAGCACACACATCTATCACTCTCCGCCACCATGCACAAACGCAAAGGAGTTGGATCTTGTCTATTGATGATCGCCTCATTAACAACATGGAACGAGAGTTCCATCTAAGACAGTTAGATAGAGCACAGTGCATTGTGAGGTAGGCTCCCCAATTGAGGCATGTGGTCAGGATGAAACATGACTACATGAGACATTATAGAATATTTTTGTGTGTGGTATGGAAGGCGCAGGGAATTTTAGCATGCATAAGATCTATTCATTATATAAGGAGTAGTTATCTCGATAACATGCAGGGACCAAGGACGAGGCACAGATTGATCCCAACAATAGTAAAAACTAAGCCAAAATATACTTGGCTATGGGATCCAGGGATTCATTTGGCCGATAGGATACTCTATTCTGTGATGAGAAGGATCATGGAAGAGGGTGATCTAGTTCACCTTTCGTTTGACACATGGGGGATAATTGAGACCTCCATTGTATCGAAAGGCATATTTATCTTGTTTTTTATCAGGACCTATATTGACAAGGGATGGGTAGACATTGACATCATGGAGATGCCTGAGAAGGATGAGCTTGTCTTTCATATATTTTACAATGATAGGTCCCTAGAGAGGAGGATATAGTCTACACACGATGGGTAGTTTTTCATAGTCATAATGGAGTAGCATCAACATGGTGACACCCTTCTGAGACTCGCATGGGATCTGGGGATCACAATATTTAGTTGTTCAGCTATAATCAAGGGTGATATGGTTTCCACCTGGGGATATCATTAAGATATTCCAATGGGTGTTAGTGATTCGTTGATGCATGGAGAACTTCACCATTATGGCAGGATATTTAGAAAGTGGAGATGAGGTTGGTCTGGGACCCTAGTGACATAGGATTTTTTCATTTGATGGTAGTGCAACAGTGAGGAGTGGTTTAGTGGTACATTTGGGACCCTGAGATTAGCTCAGCCAGCCTGTGGTTCAAAAACATAGGGAGGTATTTCTTGAGGACAAGAAATTTTTGATGGGGAGGATTGTGATGTTCTTAATTTTTGTGCAAAAAAAATTCATTGAGGAGTTTTGCAAAATTTTGGAAATATTAAAAAGGTAAATGTTATTTTATGAGAGAGGGGAGAAACAATATTTTATTAGAGGAAGGAAAAATATTTTTTTAACGGGAAATGGCGACAAACTAATATTTTATTGGAGAATGAAGGAAAATAATTATTTTATTGGAGAATGGTGCCAAGATAATATTTTATTGAGAAAGAAGGAAAATTACTATTTTATTTAAAATGGTGGCAAAAAATCTCCTAGTGGAAAATGGGCCCCACCAATAAAATAACAGGGAAAAAGGAGAATCTAAAAGTTAGAAGGGGGATCAATGGAGAATAATAAATACAGGATTGGACTCAATTGGAAGGCATTCTATTGTACCTATTTCATTGAAAATTGAAAGGATCTCAAGCGAGTTCAAGAGTTTCAAAATAAACTCAAGCTAATTGGACTTTGAGTGCCACCATAGTTAGCTCTAGGGAAGATCACTTCAAGTCACACATTTTTGTTAATTTCAGGGTTACATAAATGTCCAAATCAAGAGATTCGAGTTGATATATTTATTTCCAAAATTGAAGGTTTATTTGTAGCAGATATTTTCAGTGGTTTACCATGCAAGTATGAAGTTGAATTATTATATTTATTTCCATAATTGAAGGCTAATTTGTAGCAAATATTTTTAATGGTGTGCAATGGAAGTATGAGGCCAACTTGTAATATTTATTTTTAGAATTGACAAGAAGATTCTGAGCGATGGCCAAGACAAACCCTAAGTTTTTATGTGCTTACGAATTTCTCTCTGCCGCCGCTAAGCTTTATCTCGGCCCTGCAGATCATGGAAGACAGAAGTCGAGCGTGCTCCAGATCTCCCTCAAGCCCTACGTTGATTGTAGCTTCCCGGAGGATAATCTGAAAGATGGGCTCATTGCATGCCCTACCCCCTCTACAAATGACCAAGCTGTAGCGACTACTCCTAAGCAACTCTTTGAAAAATACCAGGCTACAACGTCTACCCCTGAGCAGGTAAACGGTAGCCTCGCAGATCGGAAAGGGACAAATCCATATCTCGTAGAAATTTTTAAGGTCGACAGGGGCCTCTGCATAATACCTGAAAATGTGCAAGGCAAAGGACATTCTAGCCTTCCCCTGTGACCCATCAGTCCACCACTCCAATGTGCTACCTCAGAGCATACCCGTCAGATAACCCCTCACACCAGGGGAAACGACAAAAGAAAAGAGGTTGCCTTGGACTACAGTGAGTTATTAGGATATTCAATCCAGATTCCGAGATAAGCTCTGATAGCCAGGTATACCTAGATCCCTCATCCCCTCTTTATCAGATTCAAATCTCACTATCCTCTGGTAAATCTATACGTCAATGGGTGTGCTCAAAGGATCGAGTGCAAAACCTCGTGCATGCACTAAAACACAAGCTAGGTATTCCCTCAGCTCTTCAACGATTTATATACAAAGGTAAAAAACTCAAGGATTCTCTTCCCCTCTCATTTTATAACATTGAAAGAGATGATTTTGTAGTATTAACCTTTCGTCTGTGAGGGGGAGTAGTCAGACAACCTTCTTCTACTCCAACTTTCTCTTACAAGGATGTTGTCCATGCACAACCTCCCAAGAGAGCTACTCAACCCTCTGAGGCTCCCAAGCCCTTTTTTTTCAATAAACTAGAGGAATTCCCCTCCATAGAAATATCCCATCCAAATCTTGAAGATCAACTTAAAAAATATGTAGAATCTGCCATCATCTGTCGATTCAATGGACTCTAACACCGCACAATAGATCTCTACCAATGGATCCTCTCCAATTGGACCAAAAAAGGCAAGGTTATCTTCTGCTCGAAGGTTTTCTTCATAGTGGTGTTTGCCTTTAGCGAAGACTATCAAAAAGCCTTGATTGAAGGCCCATGGTTTTGGGGAACATCAGGGCTATTTCTCACCCCTTGGTTCCCAGAATTTTATCCCTTTACAGAAGTCATCACCAAGCTACCTATTTGGGTCTGGCTTCCAAATTTACTTGCACATATATAGCACTTTTCTATCTTCCAAGGAATAGGAAACACCCTCGGCCGCTTTTTGGTGACAAATCCCTCTAGGGGGGAGAAATGAATATACACCTATGGCAGAATATGTGCTAAAATAGACATAAGAAAAGGTTTGCTCGATCAAATCAATCTCAAAATATGAGATTTCCTTTGGACGCAGACCCTGGACTATGAGAATACCACCTTTCATTGCCACCACTACCATCAAACGTGGCACCTTCAGAACTCCTGCTCCACGTTCCTCGCCCAAAAGAAGAAAAGTAATCACAAATCAAAATCTAAAAGTTGGAAATCATGTGATCCACCCCCCCATGGATGACATTGATTCCTTTAGCTCGGATGAAGAGGAGACTGAGGCAGAAGAGGAGACTACAACACGGACAAAGGATTCACCCTCAACTGCAACGCAGGCAAATGATTCTCCCTCAGTTGGCCCTGAAGGACCCACTACTACCTTGAATACACAAAAAAAAACTCATGATTCCTCTTCCTTCGATTCAGATAAGGAGGTTCTCCCTACAATCAATAACGGCCTTCAAATGGTTCTTTCCCATCCGTACCAGACTGGCTGGGTCAAATTTAACAAAAAGAAAGGAAAAAAATGTCGTATGGAGGATGTGACCCATTCTGGGTAGATTCCAATGACTATCTCTTTTTGCATTCTTGTTACACTTGTTAGTTATTTTTCTTGTCTCTTGTTTTCTTTTCGGGACTGAGGTTGATAGTTTATCATTTCCGGATTCCCCACTTTCTAGCTTCTCTTGAATATAACTACAATTTGTACCATATGATTACTTAATAGATTTAGTCTTATTTAATTTATACGAATTATTGTTGAAGAAGGGAAATTTACCCTTCATGAAGAGCATGAAATTACCAATTCAATATTTAAGCTAGAAATTAATGTTCTAAGAGGAACAACAAGTTGGGTGCTTCGAATTTTAGATCAATTTGATGAGAGCTGAATTATTCCATGTAATATCACTTAGTCAAAGGCCAAATTCAATAGTAAGTGTTGAAGAATGTAATCATTTGTATGTTGTAGAAGAATTTTCCATTAGACAAAATTTGTGTTAATTAAGGGACCAAACTTATTTTATTAGTGTAATATCAGATTTCATATTTATCGACATATTTATTAGTTGAACAACCCCAGGTGTTGTCCTTCATTTTTCAATTTCAATTATCAAATATTTGGTCCAATAGAAATCAGATTTTTCTCCAAATATTTGGTTGTAGCATATTTGAAGAGGGATGAGATGCTTGGCATTTCTTTCCTATGCATGGAGTTAAATATGAAGTACTAAATGGTACCTCTTTTGTGGGTTTTCAAGAGGGAAAATTATATGTATTTGATGCCACATTTCTCACTAGAAGAGTCCTTTTTGTTGTTACAAACTAGGTTCTTTTGCCACCTTGTAATCATCTTGTAAAGTATGTATCACCTCCTAGATTTAAAGAAACTCTAATTGTAATCACTGCCAGTGGAATTTCATATAGTTTCTGAGTTTAATAAAACAAGTGTTGTGAGTTGAAGTGTTTCATATGGGAATTTTATTTAATGGTTTTATTCATCTAAGTAAACTCCTAAATATCACCTCCAACATTATGCATGCAATATGTTTGACAAAACATTTCACTGAAGTGGCACTTTAAAACTCAGAAAAACACGAGGGTATTTTGGTTGTTTTCCAAGGTGAAATACTACATCATCCTTAAAGAGTATTACTTCTAGACTAGATGGAATATATACTAGTCATAATTCTTCTTCGAAGAACCTTCTTAGATTATGGTTCTTATAGGTTCTTTTTGTGTGTGTGTGTGTGAGTGTGTGTACGTGGAGGTCGAATATCCTCTTCTTAGGCCAACTTGTTAGTAGGAGGGTTGACTTCTGCTTGGAGGCTTTATATGAATTTCTAGACTCATAATTAATATCTCTTACATGTTACAAATTTCCTTATAGGGTCATATACAAATTACAAGGACTCTCTTGACATAAGAAAGATATTCTCTTGACTTGAAAAACCCTAGGAACATGAAATGCATGCTTGAAATAGATGGCCAATAAAATGAAGCATGAAACCCATGCTCAAAATGATATTTTTATTTATTTCTTTTCTTGTAACATAAGATATACATAATAACATAAGTACATTGACAGTTATGAAGACTGAAACTAGTTACATTTTCCAAAAACTCCCTAGTGCAAGATACTATTGTTTGTTTGCAACTTTGGAATGTTAATTCTCAAACCTGTTCCAAAGCCCTACAACTGATCCAATGTAGGTGTAATAAGCCCTAGAAATATAAAAAGTATAATTGATTTTATTAGTGTTTCTTTTAAACATTGTTTTTTAATCAATAGGTAATGGAGGTGAAATTCATGGTATTATGCTAACTCAACTTAGAAAACTAAATGCAATAAATATGAATATGTAAAGTCTTTCAATTCGATGAACTCTCATAAGAGCCAAGAGTGGGAGGTTTCAATCAAAGAAACAAGTGTAATATTCAAAGAAAGAAGCATGAACTATTCTTTCAATGTAGATCAAATAAAATGCAACATACACATATACACACACACACACACACACACAACTATGAGGTGGGAATTTTTTAAAATGCAACTTATTTCGCTTAAAAATACAAGATAAAAATTACTTCGAAAATGAACTATAATACAAAATTTTCCCTTTTGAAAAACAAATATTCTATGGAAAAGAATAAGAAATATATTCATAAAGCACACCAACAAATCAACCTTTAACAAAGTAATTCAAATGTAGAAGAATATTGTCAATACTTCAATGAGAAAATAGAAACTAATTACATCAAAGGAATGAAAATGGTAAATTTTGACAAAATAAAAATATTTTCCACAACCTACTATCCAAAAAAAACAAAAACTGATGAGTTTGAATTGTAGCAGAGTGGAAATTGACCCAAAAACCAAACTAATCTTCAGATCGAAGACCAAACAGAGAAAGACTACGAAAAATTTCAAATTTTCTTCGACCATCACAAGTCAATAGTACACACCAGTGTGATAGTCTTAGCTATTAAGAAAAAAAGCGCGATGACATCGTATTGTCTCTCATAGCAGTTCGAGATGGGCGCAAAAACTCAAATTATATATATATATATATATATATATAGATATATATATATAGATATATATATATATATCACATATTTGTGTTTTCTGAATCAATAAGAGTTAATGATAGGCTTAGAAAAAAGTTTTACTTTTCAAAAAGCAAGGGAAAATAAAGGAGCAACTTGTGCCCTAATGGAGTCACCAATTTTTTTACTAGAAAATCTTATCCTGTAGACAAGACAAATATTCCTAGACTTGGAAACCAGGTCTAGAAACAAACATAAAAACATATGAAAACATTCCTTAATTTAGATTAAATCACAGATGTAAGTAGGATGCATGGCTCATACATTTTGTCTCTTGAAATGCTTGATCGGTATCCTTGTTGTTGTCCTTTGTAGCTTTTAACCTTTCTCTATTGATACTCCAAGAAGAGACTTGCAAAGACAAAAACAAACAAGTGAACAAAGCATATAACACATCAATGTTTCAACTCGTAAACTATGTAATTGATCAAGGAATATTACAATAAACACCATAACAAATGTGTATGGGAAAGAAATAAGTATTTGTATTAATAATGAAGAAAAGGAGAATTACTACCACGCCTTGATGTTGGAAGCCTCCTTGCAATGATCCTCAATCTAGACCCTTGCAATCAAAATAGCTCCAATGGATACTTGAGCAGCATGTAAGTATAATTCAAAAGTCTAAAATGGAAACCCCTTAACCATGAGAGTCTATTGAATATATAAATTAAAGAAGGGTAAGAGGAGATAAGATATGGAGGTTGCAGATCCACTAAGGTAGGGATGGGATCCACTAAGGTAGGAATGAGATCCAAGATAGGAGGGATGTGATCCAAATGCCATTGTTTGGAATAGATACCTTCACGAAGCTTCTATAATGGAAGCTTCATAACCTTTTTTTTTTTTTTACCCACGATAAAAGACCATCACACCTTTAATGAAGGGAAGCTGTGATCACATAGCAAGTCGTTAATTATGCAATCTACAACCATTGCAGGTTGTGATCTTGGCATCTACGATGATCTCCAAAAATAGTTTTTTTTAATGTTTTTTCATAAAATTATTATTTTCCATAGAGAGTTATTTCTTCCATCTTTTTCCAAGGATTGGTAACAATATTTCTTCAATAGAAAAAGATTTGGATTTGACATCATTTGTCTATATGTGCCAAAATAATGTGTAACGCCCACAAGAAAGCTTATTATATACTTGTTTATATCAATGTGTTACATGTGATGTTATGAAATACATGTTTTACTACCATATTATTCAATCGGTTTAGAGATAATTTTCATCCATTGTTTACATATCACACGAGGAGAAGTGATGAGGATATCTAATTAGTATGTCTTCTAGCCCATTAAATTTGTAAAATAGGATTTAAGGTGTACATTCATTTTGAAAAATATGGTATATACAATTAATATATATCATGTTTTCCAAAATTTCGGTGCGGGTTATTTGTAATATTGGGACAAAACTCAAGACGAGCTTGAACTGACGTACCTAATAATGGTTGGATCATCATAGTATGAATTCAAGCAGAGATGGCAACAAAGACAATAGCCTTTATTGGAGAAGCAAAGGAATAGGACAAAGAAAATAAGGAAAAGGATATGGATGCCACTGATAAAGTTAGATATAAGGAGCTCTAAGCTTAGAGCTTGGTTCTACATGAAATTAGCACCTACCCATTATTTTGGTTCATGGTTCACAAACACTCGCTAAAGGTTGTTCTACTCCATTATTGTTTGAACTACACATTAGGCATAATAAATTGAATCTATTTCTCATAATTATTCAAAAAGATTAGTTTTGACATTATACAACTATGCATCTTTGTCACATAAATTCTTTGCAAATTCAATTATGTAAACAATATGCATCAATAAAAAATTTTGTCTAGTTTTATAGGAGATACTAAGAGATACTAGAAAACAAGGATAAAATAGGTCATGCAATGTATAACTTACTTACCAATCGTTGTCTGAAACATGCTCATCTTTGTAGTTGTTGTCTCATATTCCTATTTTTTTGTTTGAAACATAGCTCCTATTCCTTGTCCCATCACAATTTTATCAATTCTCTCATCTTATTGCAATTCTAGTGATAATGTTCCCATAAATAAGTGGTTACAAGTGAAGAATTGATAGGGTAGTGGTGGAATGAGGTAGTGAAACGATGGAAAATAGTATACAAAACATAACATATACTACCTAACATCCACACAATTATCAACTAACACTAACACTCCCACGATGTAAAGATACATTTGGTAAAAGTATTAAAAGTTGCAAGTATTGAAAAAATTAGGTTAACTTAAGGCTTTCAATGAAAAAATTACATTGGAGGAATGTGTAATGTTCCCAAATTCTAGCCTCAAGCTAAATGGAACATTATAGTTAGCAGTATCACTAGGTAGTGGAATAAAATGGGTAGGGAGGTCCGTTATCCTCTTTAGAAGGAAGAATAACATTCCTCATGTGAAAGGAGGAAGAATAAAGCATATGGATTAAGCACCTACAAGTGTGAACAAGATTAGATCATGTTGATCTAATCACTTTTGACCAAGTCCATATGCACTGTCTAGATACATTGTATATCCGTGATGGACTGCGCATTTTTAATGGAGGACAACTTGCATGGGCTATATGGAACATATGGATGGGACCCATGGTGGAGAGGAGCACTTGCTATATATGGAGAGGAGGGCAGCCATTGTCATTCATGCTTTGATTATTATTTTCTTGGGTCTGTTTAGACTTTGCTTCCTCTTGCTGTTTAGCAGGGTTGCAGTGTTGTTTAGCACAAGGGTGTTCCCAGTCGGGAATCCCTACCTCATCCTTAGGGAAGGAGAGGTTCTTGGGGATACATTTCCTCATTCCGACATTTTGGCCAAGCTACCTCCTTCAGCTACAACGTTATTCCTGTAGCAGGAAACGTTGTGTTGCAGGGTGCAGCAAAGGAGGATCTCATAGAGACATTTCCGGGCTTGTTTTTCAGTGGAGAGCTTGTATATCCATTGGAGGATCAGTAAGAAGGACTCTCGGGCATATTTTCATATCTCTGGCATTAGGAAAACCATCTACTATCCCTCACAACGCAGTTCCAATCCAGATCTGCGTTATTTTCAGAGGCAATTGCTGGGAGGGTTCATTGAGCTCATCAGGAGGGTCTATTTCTGAGTAGAGGGATCAACCTTCTAATCCGAGATACCATTAGAGGAGGACATCAGCATTTCAGATCTGTCATAGCCTCATTTCATATCAGATCCAGTTTGAAGTGGCACATTAACCCCAGGGTTATTTGTCACATTGTATGTTTTCTGATATTTCTAGCAATCCTTTCCGGGTTGGCTATAAATATTATATTGGAGCCCATATCTGCATTTTTGGGCATTTATTTTGTTTCTATCAGCCATATTTCATGTATATACACCTATAGCAGTAGCTACACTAATATAGACTACGCAGTCACTACTCTCCGACATTCTATATAGTTGCAGCATCTCATATATCTATTGTTTTGATCATTGGAGATTTGTTCTTATGGCTTGAGTGGCTTGTCCCTCATGATATTTTGTACATTGTTGCTGATGCATTAATAAAATTATGGTTGTATATTGATCCCTCATATGTCATGATCATATTTGTTGTGTTTACAATATTGTGTTCATGTATTGTTGGATCTCCAACTTTAGAACATCTTAAGGTATTCTCATTGTTGTAGAATTTCCCTATTTTGGGATATTACATTAGTATCAGAGCATAATCTTAGCTCAGCCTGTGCATCCCAGACATTATGCCATTAGGAGGAGAAGCTTCTCATAGAAAAGAGAAGTTGTGCAGAAGAAACAAAGGCATGACTCCATTATTTGGAGGAATGAAGGAAGAGAAGATCTCCCTGGTTCTTTTCCAAGCTATGAAGAATATCAAAGAAGATCTCAAGGAGATGAAAGGGGAGGAGTGTAGAAGATTTCTGAGAGATTTTGAAGCAAGCCCTAGCTATTCACATGATGGGTGTGAGAATTCAGCCACACATGCAGATCCACAGCACAGTCTATTGCCCACATTTACTGCAAGAAGGATGGAGGAAGAAGATGCACGAAGGGAGGAGACCTTGAGTAACTATCTTCAGGAGTATGAATCTCAATCATGGAGATTCAAGGAGCACTTAGACTTACAAGGGTTTTTCAAACTCAAGGAGGCAAGATCCAGTAGCCACAAAAGAAGCAATAGAGGTAGAATCTTCCTATCTCACTTTGATGGATTAGCAGAGTGCACAGCCAGAGCTTGGGTAGAAGAGCTAGATTCCTATTTTCAGCTACACCAAGTTTTAGAGAAGGAGGCCATCAGAGTAGCAGTGCTACACCTCAAAGGTATGGCCCATGATTGGTGGGTTAATGATTCTACTTCATTTTTTCATGTAAATGTAAAAAATTATGTTGGGGTCACTAAAGAATTGGTGAGAAGATTTGATAGAAAACATTGTGAACCATTATTTATTAAAAACAAAAGCTCAAACACTTTGCATGAGTTGGAGAGACCTATTAAACCAACTCCACTCCATATTTATAAAGGAGATAAAAACATGCATGATAGTTTTCCAAGGGAAAAATCCCCACTTCTTGAAGAGCCCTCTTCTATTTTTGAAGACATGGAGTTCCTTCCTTCAAGAGATGACCAAGATCAAGGGTCTCTCAATGAGGATGAGGCATTCTCATATATGGAAGAAGAGGAGAAGGATCAGCATCAAGGGATGCTGAGAATTCACCCTTATCTATTTCAGGAGGTTTCTGCACATAAGGAGGGGACTACACTGCGCAGTGAAGAGAGGGACAACTCAGTCCACTCATATATACAGTCCACTTCATATTTTGATGTCTCACTACATGGAGGCATTCCACCTAGGAGGCCACCAGATCTAGAGTTGATGAGAGACATCTTGTCTTTGGGTTCACCACTCTTGGATTTTGGAGAGGTGAAGAGTTTGGAGGGAGACTTTGGCATGGGGGATGTCAAAGTAGCAGGCAGTAGCATGAGGAGAGCTTCACATGCCAGATCACCAATGTTGTCCTTTGGGAGGATTGATCCATATTGGAGATCTCAACTCTTGGTAGAGTACTCCAAGGATCTAGGTGCATGTATGATTCTTGATGACCCAGATAGAGATGATGAGTATATGGTGGATGATGAGGTCATCTATTCTTATGGCAGAGTCTTCTTGACTGGAGCTTCTAAGCTCAAGGAGAATCTGCTTCATGCAACACATGAGTACTTCCTTTCCATGCATTATGACGCATATCTTTATTTGGTAGAGGAGTTCACTTGGGAGGGCATCCAACATGACATATTTCAACATATGGAGAGATGCATAGCCCGGATGGTGATAGAGAGGAGGTCACAGCCACTTCCCTACTCTTTGGAGGTGAGGGAAAATTTCTGGTTGAGCCATTTCAGCTCAAGGTCTCAAGTACATGATGGAGGATGTACAATTTCACTTCATGTTTTGTACTTCTTTTCTTTATATGGCATGAGATGCACTGCGCTGGTTCCATGAGAGAAACTATGATCCACTTTCCAGTTGTCACATGGAAACTTGTTTTTATTGGTTTTTGCTTCCATGTATTGCTAATAATTTTATGATCATAGGAAGCTTTGTTTGGAGAGTGGAATATGAGTTGGAGATGCCCATTGGGAGTATGATTCTCCCTATTTTTCATGGCATATGTTTCAGGAGGAACAATGGGCACACCATGATTGCCACATCACACCTCTTTCCTTCAAATAGGAGGAGCCATTGGGAGAACTTGCGTTCTCGGAGGAGGCACTTCATGGTTGACTTATCTTGTGGGGTAGCTTGGGCCATGACATTTAAGCCCAATATCAGCAACCCCCCCATACTTACCATAAATGGAGAGAGAAACAAGTTGGATGTGAAAATCTAAACTCTCCATTCAACCCCAACACTTTGCATAAAATCCGGGTTGAGGATTCTCTTGATGAGCTACCAAGGATGGCTCATTTCATTTGGATGATAGCATGGGCATGGGAGTCTCTCATTTGGAGTGAGATCCCATATGTTAGTCATCACTCCTACCTTGAGGAGGCCATGGGACAACAAGAAGGTTTCCACTTCTACCTTCCACCTTTTCATGATGAGAGCCATTTGGTTATGCATCGTTTGGAGGAGACATGGAAGAGCAGATTTGTTGCAGATTATCTTGAGCAGTGGTGGGAACTATTGATGAGGAGGCCACAAGAGGAGAAGGGGAGGAATTTTTCTCTCCCTATACAGTTGCTTGAGGACAAGCAACATTTTGGAGGGGAGGACTGTAATGTTCCCAAATTCTAGCCTCAAGATAAATGGAACATTATAGTTAGCAGTATCACTAGGTAGTGGAATAAAATGGGTAGGGAGGCCCATTAACCTCCTTATAAGGAAGAATAAAACTCCTCATGTGAAAGGAGGAAGAATAAAGCAGTTGGATTAAGCACCTACAGGTGTGAACAGGATTGGATCATGTTGATCTAATCACTTTTGACCAAGTCCACATGCATTGTCTAGATACATTGTATCTCCATGATGGACTGCACAGTTTTAATGGAGGAGAACTTGCATGGGATAGATGGCACATATGGATGGGACCCATGGTGGAGAGGAGCACTTGCTATATATGGAGAGGAGGGCAGCCATTGTCATTCATGCTTTGATTATTATTTTCTTGGGTCTGTTTAGACTTTTCTTCCTCTTGATGTTTAGCACAAGGGTGTTCCCAGTCGGGAATCCCTACCTCATCCTCAGGGAAGGAGAGGTTCTTTGGGCTACATTTCCTCACTCCGAAATTTTGGCCAAGCTACCTCCTTCAGCTACAACATTATTCCTGTAGCAGGAAACGTTGTGTTGAAGGGTGCAGCAAAGAAGGATCTCTTAGAGTCATTTCCGGGCTTGTTTTTCAGTGGAGAGCTTGTCTATCCATTAGAGGATCAGTAAGAAGGACTCCCGAGCAGATTTTCATATCTTTGGTATCAGGCCAACCATCTACCATCCCTCACAGCACAGTTCCAGTCCAGATCTGCGTTATTTTCAGAGGCAGTTGCTGGGAGGGTTCATTGAGCTTATCAGGAGGGTCTATTTCTGAGTAGAGGGATCAACCTTCTAATCCGAGATACCATTGGAGGAGGACATCAACATTTCAGATTTTTCATAGCCTCATTTCATATCAGATCCAGTTTGCAGTGGCACATTAACCCTAGGGTTATTTGTCACATTGTATGTTTTCCAATATTTCTAGCAATCCTTTCCGGGTTGGCTAGAAATATTATATTGGAGCCCATATCTGCATTACTGGGCATTTCTTTTGTTTCTATCAGCCATATTTCATGTATATACACCTATAGCAGCAGCTACACTAATATAGACTGTGCAGTCACTGCTCTCCGACATTCTATATAGTTGCAGCATCTCATGTATCTATTGTTTTGATCATTGGAGATTTGTTCTTATGGCTTGAGTGGCTTGTCCCTCATGATATTTTGTACATTGTTGCTGATCCATTAATAAAATGATGGATGTATATTGATCCCTCATATTTCATGATCATATTTGCTGTGTTTACAATATTGTGTTCATGTATTGCTGGATCTCCAACTTTAGAATATCTTAAGATATTCTCATTGTTGTAGAATTTCCCTATTTTGGGATATTACAGAATGAAGCCTAAAATAAGACTTTGAATTTATCTTAGTTTTACTTTCCAAAAACATTTGAAAGAATATATATATATATATATATATATATATATATATATATATATATATATATATATAAACATGGGAAAAATATATCATCAAAGCAAAACTAATATAAGTCAATGACTACTCCCGAGGTAGCTCACATGGCAAGTTTATGTTATGTAAAATAATGTGAGTGATGAGATTTTATTTTTGTTCAAACCCCCATATTGTCAAACTCATGTACCTTCCTAGGCAAGAAATGGATGATTACAGATAGAACTTATAATAATAGTTATCAAAATCAAGTGATGAGATTCTTTATTCAAATCCCCATATTGCCAAACATATATGTCGTCTTAAAAAAATGATGATTATACCTAGAAATTATAGTAATAAGAGTTATAATGATAGCTATAAAAAATCAACATTATTTGACACAACAAACTCCACTCAATTTAAAAAACAAAATACGAAATTAACCACTAATAAATCATTAATAATCCTACGCTATCAAAAGCATTAAAAAATCAAAAGACTAAAACTTTAAAACTTTAATATTCTTGGTATAAAATTGGAGTTCGATTTTGGCTTCCATGCATTTCTAAGTCAATATTCCTTTGACAAAAACTTAATGACTATGAGTACACTTTTTACTACATTGAACTTGATGGAAATCCTTTATTTCATTTGGATAAAGACACTCGGGAGTGAGGTAAAAGAGACTTTGGTGGGAACCACATCTTGACATACTTCAGCTTCAGACTTTGGGAATCGAAAAAGGTGTAAGAACATGAGAACCTTTTATGACTTTCCTTTACATACGTGACCTCTCATTAAATGATTGAACACTAGCACTCACCAAAGACTAAGTGCTCCTTGTATCTTCAAATTTTAACATAGTTGAGATGGGTTCAACATGGGATTCTCTCTGGAAAATTTTAAGTTTCCTTGTATGCGCTTTATCATTTTTCTGTGTTACATTTAATCCCTGTCCTTCTTTGCTTTGAATGCAACTTGGGTTTTGCTTTAACATAATGCTAGAAAAGGAGTCTATCAATGACTGCATTTCAATGACTAGTGGTACAAAGGCATTGAAGAAGTTTATATTGAAGGTTTATCAAAGTAAACTTTATCTTTTTATATGCAATGATGATAATGTTTAATATATTTTAAAAAATAAAAAATTTTAGAAAATTTTATGATATTCATAATAAGTTAATTTCACTTAAGTTTATTGTTAGAGATTTAATAGTTATAGGGATAACATTGTATTTATATTTATATTTGATAAAGATGTTTTTTTATTTTTTATTTGTTAATGAGGTCAAAGTGTATGAAGTTGTGCAATAGGACCTTAAGTGTATAAGAATTTTGTGGTGGTATTTCTCTATGAAACAAGATTTTTTTTTAGCAATTCAAGTAAGTTAACTATCTTGTTTAACTTGAGTTGAGTTCCTTAGTATTCATATGCATCTATGACTATTCTTGGAATGCATTTATGTGCATGTCAATGGATTTTTCTATTAGTGTCTTAGACATTAGAAGGTTATTTAAGACCAATGTGATATAATGTATTTTGGCATGCATGTGTGTGTTTTAATGCATTTCTTCAATGTGTTTTATTTAACAATAATCATGCATCCTATGCTTAGGTGATACATTGATTATTATATTCTTGGAATTCATGACACTTGATTTGTCTTATCACTTGATTAGGTCACAATCTCAATTTAAAGTGCATGGAGAATCACTTGCTTACAAGTACAAAAAGTGGAGTATTGTACTAGAGGTAACATTTCTTTTGTGAATAGTAATATAGCTTTTATGTTGGTTCATGGATGTTTCCCTTTTTGAAACTTTTGCAATGTAAACTCATAGCCTATATCTTTGGTATTTGTGAGTTATTTCTATGTAGTATTTATTTCTTGATTGTCCACTTATTGTTCCCAATATGATATCAAAGTGCTTGTGTGGATAATCATTTTTTTTAATATTGAGGAAGTTTGTGATAATTACATGTTTTATTTAATCAAAAGTTTTATTTTTTTGGAATATTCCTGATTAGCCTTGGTAACCATGTTAAGTATTGGAATAACTTCAAAACCCTGATTTTGAAATCAGACATGTCAAGCTCATATTTTTAATTCTTAAAGGTTAAATATTATAATTCAATTTTAGAAATGCATGCATTATGGTACAAACCTAACTATTCTATTACATATCAAACTTTAGAATCTTTTTTTAATTCCACTGGAAAAGGTGCGCATTTAACTCAAATTAAATATTTATTTACAATGGTATACAATCATCTATTTGAATGACGGTAAAGCAATTTGTTTATAAACATTTGACCTAAATATTTTTGGTGACTTATATTTTTAGAAGTTTTTTCTTCTTTACATTATATATAATTATTTATATTTATTCACATTGATTAGTAGTTTAGTCGTTTTTAGTTTTGTTATTTATTGTTTGTAATGATTTATGGGTTCCAAATTCCTCCAATGTTTTAGCTTTCATCATTTTCTCTTGCCATTAACTTCATACTTCATTTCTTGGCCTTCTCGGCATAAATGATTTGTCGGCTCCAAGTTTTAAATATTTGTAGTGAATAATCGGATGTGTACTACCATATGTAATGTAATGGTAAGTATGAAAGAACACTCAACTCTGCATATACTATTATATTGGGAAAAGAGGAGGGTGAAGTCATCACTAAATTTAAGGGTTAAATTGAGATATCCTAGGGTAAGACAAATAAGACTTACAGTAGGAGGGAAAACAACTAAATAATCCAAAACTCCATATAATAGGAAGAAAAACCTCTAAATACTTTGAACCTCAATATCTTATTTATGATAGCCTAGGATTGTAGATGATTAAATAATTCAATTATGTTTTAGATCAAGTTTTACTAGAAAATTAAATAAGGAAAAAAGACCAACTGATTAGAGTAACCAAGATTGTTGCATTTGTTGACTATATACCATGGATTTGGTATAATGGAACCATGGCCACATCTACAACCTATGTATACTTGTCACATTTATAACATCAATAGAATAAATAAAAAATAATGAAATCCATACAAATTAAAATAAATAAATGACTCACTATAAAAATAAGACACTAAAACTCTATAATAAAATAAACTAATATAGATTTATCTTAATCTTGAATCTTTTAAATACCTAAAAGAATTAAGTTTTTGTTTCTTTTGATTCTGCATTTTTTATTCAATATGAGATTAAGATGTGTGTATACTAGTTTATACATACACACATGCCCCAACATAAATCCATCTTAATTTATGATATTTTCAACATTGAAAATTTTGCACCTTTTTCTTTGTTTAATTTATTTTTTAACACTTGTTGGGAAATATTTTATTAATTAAAGTATGCATCTAGAAACATATTGGTTACATTAAAAAAGAGTCTATAAAATAAAATAAAAACACGAATTTCCTTCTAGTATATAAAAAAATTTGCATAGTTATATAATTCTAGCCACATAACATCAAGACTAAAGTACTTGAAGGTGTAAACTTTGTAGAAGATTCCTTTAAAAACATAAAATTTAACTTGCATCTAAAACTACTTCGGAGGAGGTGCCTAGCCAGGTAGTGTTGCTTCCATTGATTTGGTTATAACCTTGTCATTCAAATCAGGAAAAACATGGGATAATCATCAAGAAGTGGTAAAAAAGGAGTAGTATTGGTTATCCATTTCCCTTGAGTGTTACAATTCATCGAGGGATATATAAACTATTAATTTCATCCTCAACTTGTTGAATTTTCTATCAGTAGTCAATGAGAATTTCCCTAGTAGAGGCCAACTTCCCTAAGACTTGTTGATTACTAGGTTGTAGTTGTAGAACACTAGCTTGAAGGAGCTTGGAATCACATTCAGAATAAACAAAATTCTTCCTCCAATTGGTCGATATTGTTGACACCATCCAAAAATAGTATCCCCCTATCCAAGCAATCCATAAATGAGCACCTACGTTCTCTGAACCCGAACCTATGCTAGGGATGAAAATCACCAACAATCATTGAAAACAAGCCAAAAAATGTATCTATGGGATAACAAGCTACATGGCGTAGAATTCCTTGAATGCCAGAAAAAAGCAAGAAAATTGATCCATATGCAACAATAATCGCATATAATGATGAGTCACCACCCATCCAAGTTTGTTGATGCCATGAGATGACTAGAAATCATTCCAAATGGCATGCACCAAAAATGACATATAAGGCCACATTCATGGGATAACTAATTAGTTCTTCAACCATTAATAACTAAGGCCCTTTTCTCCTTGTTGGTGGCATTCTTGGCTAGTGCATCTACCACCTTATTATTGATCATTAACACATGGAATAATGCTACTTCCTAAATGCAACAAAAAACACACCATATATAATTTAAAATAGAATATAATTTGAGATTAGAAGGGGAAGATCCTATAGTTTGTAGACTGACAAATTCAAGACCATGAAAATATCTTGAAAAAATATATATGTTTTAATCTATTTATTGGTTACCTTTCTAATACTCCATGAATAGATTTACCATTTGTCCCACAAAGTGAAAAATCACTTACCTAACACCCCCATTTTGTTTTATTTTTTTAATATAGTAAATGTTAAATTAAAACAAGTTTTTATTTTTAAAATAATTAATTTGTTTGGGGCACATATTTATTTTACAATAATTATTATTTTAGTATAAATCGTTAATATATCACCCACAATTATATATATAACCAATTTTATATGCTCTCTAGATCTTTACCTCAGAATAAAGGCTTTAAATGTACAAAAGCTGACTCGTTATCATACAGTTTTCCAAGAAACTCATTGGGTCAAGATTCCCGTCATCGAAGTGGGGTCACTTGATCCAACAAAGTTAGATTTGAAGATCAAAACATACAAAAGTGCCAATGGATCACATGGTATAATAATAATAAAAAATAGATTTTCATGAAACCATTGAAATAAAAGTGAATATTAGTAGGGGGCGTTTAGCTTTATTGCTTGTCTATGCTATTAAAGTGCTCCTTTTACGAGGATAATTATATTTCTAACAAGTGTCATTATAGTGGTAATGGTAATGTTTATGTTTGAGAATGTTGTGTATTGATTTGAACAAGTGTATTTATAATATTTTGTATCATGGGTTAAGATGCAATCAAGTTATATATATATAGTTTTAGTGGATATAGTTTATTTATCTTTTGTCCATTTGAGTGACAATTGTATTTATATGCCACTTTTCATAATAGTTAAGACTAATTATGCTATCATGAAACGTGACATATGAGTTATTCATGATATATAAGTTAATATATGGTAATAAATTAATAAAGAGAGGTCATTCAAACAAGAAAGGGTGTAGTAACAATATACACACGTGATTTGATATCAATGTATGTGCTAGTTAAATGTATTTTATTGTTCCACTTTTGAGCACACATATTTATCAATTTGAATGCAAAAAACAACAAAGGGTACAATTAATCAATTTTGGGAAACCAATTTTTACTAAGTCACTTTTGTTCGAAGGTTGACACGTGGGTGCTATGTAGGATGAGCTCTCCCAGGGCCCAATGAATGAAGTAATAGTTAATTGATTGTTACACCATTTTTTTGGTCATCTAACCTATTATTATTAGATGAACCCAAGTACACCATGTAAGACCAATTTTACCCCAAGTAAAATTGCTTTCACCACATAAAATAACTTATTTGGTCATATTTAACCCAAAACAAAGCAATTAATTAAATAAATCTTTATTTATTTAATTATTTCCTAAGAACAATTTATTTAAATCATTATTTAAATAATATTCTTAGTTAAATTTGACTAAATCATCCATAAATAATCAAATAAACCATTATTTATTCCCATCATTCCCATAAAATGATAAATAAATCATTTATTTATTTATTATTTATAAATAAAGGAATTGACCCAAGTCAAGAATCCTTTTCCCTCCAACAAATATAATAAAATATTCCTAAAAGGTTCTTCTAGAATTCGATTAATAATATTTTATTCATGCACCGAGTTCTAGACCGCCCCAATATTTTGTTATAAATAGGGGGGTTTTCCCCATTCATTAGTCACCTTCATTGCATTAGATCACTCTGGATCTACTCTTGGTCACCATTTCCCATTTTGTTTTGTGAACTCCCATTGAGTTCTATGTTTGTTGTTCTACACCCATAAGAGAGAGAAATGTTAGATCTGAAACACTGAGGACTTTCAAGAACCCATTCCACTAAGGAGAACCGGAAGACACCTTTCTTGTATTCCTCTCAGGTGCCCCATTCTTTAATATAATACAAAATTCTTTTAAATACATTCTTCTTGTCTTGTCCATTGGATTTATGGAGCCATGTTATATTTTATCTGCTTAATCTCTTTTGTGCTTAGATCTGAATTTGTGCAGCAAACTTAAAGATATTTTGCAGCCATAATCGATGTTAGGACTATTTGTTATGCGTAGCTAAAGTGATCTTTTACGACGAAAGAATCATACTAACATTGATAGCTTATGGGAGGGGCACTACTCACATACATCTACTATAGTGTATCAAATTGCAAAACATTGTTCATCTATAATATGTATGAGATTCAACTTACCATTTACCATTGGCATGGATGCACACGCAAAATATCCTTTTATTGGTGATTACAGCAATGAAGCTTCAATGAACACAAAGGCTAAGTTAAGCCATTTGTGCTATTCTTAGGTGGGCCTGGTGTGCTGAAAAGAATCTCACTGAACACATTATGAGAAACATCAATGCCACTAAGCATGTCAGTATATAAATTTTTAAATATTTGGATACACAATAAAAAATATTGTTATTTATAAAGGTACAAAAGTTATATAATATTGGTCCTAGATGTCTTTCACTCTTTATTGTACCAAGCTAGTGTACATGAATAAACAAACGCTACTCCTAGGAAAGTTTCCTTGTTTACCTAGAAGGAACAAATGAAATAAGGTCATTTCACAAAATTCATTTCCCCTACTTTCATAGACAAAACAAGAACTTTATTTTGTTGGGTTGCTAGGAACTTTGTTTATGGCTAGGATCTTCTTAGAGATGGCTTAGATTCATTTCCTTATTAATTCTACAAGAACATTTGGACAGATGATTTAAAATTTTACTTTTGCAATATCATTGTGATTCCTCTTCGAAGAAAAGCCTATGAGTGGTATTCATTTTGACCTAATTTTAATGAATATGCTTATTTTTCCAACAATTGTATTGTTGCATAAAAGTACCACTAATCTCGTTTGGATATGTCTAGGTTTATTCCACTTGCATGCAAAGGAGGGTTGATAAAACACTCTCAAACTTGATAGAGTTTTGTGCTCTTGGAGTGTAGTCTTCTCTTGACAATTTCTATTTGAAGGTGTAAGTAGCTCAATCATTCTATCTTGTAGTTGGTTTGAATAGTAGAAGAATGAGTGGAGGAGATAGGATGGTACTAGACTCTCTAATATTGGGTCATAATTTTTTCTCTCTAGATTATATTATACTATTCCATGTCCAAGTTCTGTCCTAGTTGAAGGAAACTTGTTTGTCCTAGTTGAAGACAACTATTTAGTATATGGAAAATATTGTTTCGAGGAAAACCCACACGCTCTTTTTCCTATGACACTAAGGAGTTGTAAAGCTGATGTTTTGTAGCTTTGGTCCAGAAACAGAAGAGACACACATCTAGATGATGTTTTGTCACAAGAGGGAGAGAATTTTGTATTGTTAAAGCTAACCATGGTGCAAGAGGAGGGATGTTCAAGATATTTCCATGGCCAGGGAAGGCCCTTGCATGCAATATGCCACATGTTTGCATGCAACACCACATCATATCAATGTCAGGTTCTATTAATTAAATGCCAATTTATTAATTCTGAAATTCCATCCAAATTCATCTTAGTTTATATTAATTAAATGTCACAATATTAATTCCATGACTTCATCCAAATATATATTTGTTAGATGCATTTGTTGCATTGATCAATAGTATTTATATGACAATTTTTTTTACGCTCATTAGCGACTAGAAACAAATGTAACCATGTTTGCAATAAAGTATAAACTTTATTTATTTGTTACCCACATAATCTTAAAACTTTGGTTATTTTCCATGTATGTTAGTGCATGTATAATTGATATGATAAACTAATTAATGATAATCTTTGGATCCAAAGAATTTCATATCCATAGCGGGATCTGGATGTTCATGCAAAGAAGGTTAAATTGGAAATGAAATTAAATGGAGATATATTTGAGGTTGTGTCTCCAATGAAACCATCATTGCCCAATCATCACTTGGAAATAAGACTTCAAATATATCCGCCAATAGAATGACACAAAATTCAATTTTAATGTTACATAGAAATAAAGGATTTATTTTCCTAAAATTTTACATTAGGAAAGAGTTAAACAATTGTAGTTAATTCCTATGTAATGTAAGGTCAATGATGAATCAATCGCCATAATACCATATCCTTCAACATGGACTAATAAAACATTTCTAATAGAGTGCTTTACTTTAGTGTAATCATGGGTGCACTCTCATTGTGACTACAAACCCCATTTTCATCTTAAGTGCTCACTAATGATACCTAAAAGTATATTATTATGTGATCATTAGTACAACTTAATTTATTAAAGATATATCTCCATTTTATTGAGAATGTTATATTTGTTTAAAGTATTTATGTTATGGATATTTTCTCAATTATATTGTTGCATTTTGTGAACACCATGTTTTAGTATTTTTTGGGGGTGTGCATGTGTGTGTATTTTAATTTCTTAGAAAAATAGAATAAAATTTTCAATCAATTTTAAAATGTGCTTGTTGACTGGAAAATACTTACAATTGTAATTATACATATTTTGTAATATATCTTGTTCCCAAGGTTATATTTTACAATGTTTGGCATGTTTGACAAAGTTGAAGTCTTCCCAGTTTCCTCGAGATACTCTTCTTCTCATTTTCAATATTTCCATCTATTAGATTTCCTTAATCAACTATCCAATGATTAATCAATTTTCTAATCCTTTGACTAATTAACCCAATTCTAGTCAATTTTACCTTTGTTATAGGTCATCACCAAGATTTAATGATTAAATGGTTCACATGCATGTTAATGGCTCAATTGTCCTAAATCTTACTTTATTATTCTATTACATAATGCTTCAACTTCATGGTAATGTTGACGACCACCTAGTCCTCAAGAATCCCATTTCAATTGCCACTTACAACTATCTTATTAACACATATATTCAATAACACATTTCCATGGACGAGGCATCCTTACATCCCATTCAATCGACCAACTATTCATCCTCCACTCATGTTGGAAACATGTGTAAATTGCTCAAGTATAAGTGTAGTTTATAACAAAATAGTCAAATCTCTTCTTTGTCAATCCTATCTTGTTGCATCTCCTTCTATTGAATTTTTTGACTTGATATTTATCAACATAATATATATATTCAATCCTTATCTTAATATATCTTTTAGATGATAAATCAATGTACCATTCTAAAATTTATCTATTCTCTTAGTATTTGTTTATCACATTCTAACAACTTCATATTATAGGCACTAGTTTAATAGGGTTATGGTTCAGAAATTAAAATTATGGCATGTGTAAGATCTATTAGAGACATTAAAAAGAGTTTTGGAACTTGTTGATTGGTAAAATTTCCCAGAAATAATTAGGGGAACTCTCTAGTATGATGTCCCAACTAGACCTCACACCATTTAGGATGAGAGATCCATCCAAATTCGAGCGTGATAACGACACACAGTTTTGGGAAATGTTGTGAGATATGGATGATCATCATAGAAAATGGAAATATGAATTATAAACTAAAAATAACTAATTCACTAAGATAAAAAGGGTAATATGGATAGCTATGAGAGATGGAGAGTAAATAGGAAGAAATGAGCAAGTGAACACATAGTTGCACGAGTAAGGAAATAATCAACTATAATATAGGACAACAATACATGTTTAACTCACTAGAAAAAATCAAGAATAGTCAACATTTAGATCTAATGATTTCTCATTAATGAAAGTATAGAATTGAAACAATAAACATGTGAGAGATTGTTGTGAAACCAGCTCCAAAAATAGAAGAAAAGAGATATCAATGCCTTAGAAATAAGCCACTTCGAGGGGGCAACCTCCAATACATTACATGAATGAACAATTCTTGGATGATACAAATTACAAAACCTCCTTTCTATATATAGGAGCCCATGGGGCCACAATGTAATCTTAGTGGGGCCACAATGTAATCCTAGCCGACCTAACAATAATAATTTAAGGGCACAATAATAACAATATGGGGGTTACAAGGGTACAATAATAACAATAAGGGGGTTACACTAACAACAATAAGGGACTATACTAATAATATAGGGACCTAACATGCCCCTCTCCTTCAAAAAAGTGTTGTCCTCAACGCTTGAGTAGCTCTGGGTGCTTCTGTATAAAATTCTCATCCTCCCATGTAGAATCTTCATTGGGTAAGTTCTTCCACTTGATGAGATACTCTGAAATTGATCGATTCCGTAGTTGTCGAGTTCTTTTTTCCATGACTGCTTCAGGTTCCAATATGATTTTCCCTTCCCCATCAAGTTCTGGCAATACTGTTTGAACTGGAAGATTTCCACCTATAACCTTCTTTAAGCATGAAACATGGAAAACTGGATGTACTCGCGAAGAAGCAGGAAGCTCCAATTTGTATGCCATAGTACCAATCTTTTGCAACACCTTGTAATGACCATAGTACTTTGGTGATAATTTATTATCCTTCTTAGCTTGCTTGAGGGACATTTGTTTGTATGGTTGTAGCCGTAAAAATACCCAATCTCCTACATCAAAACTTCTCTCGCTGCGATGTTGATCTGCCTGTTGTTTCATTCGATTTTGTGCCAAATTCAGGTTATCCTTTAAGAGTTGGATAACTTCTTGTTGATGCTTGATGTGATCTTCCACTGCTTGAACCTTCGAATTTTCCCTTAAAGATGATGTGATCGATGGTGGATGATATCCATAAAGTGCCATAAATGGGGTCATTTTGCTGCAGTATGGAAGGAAGTGTTATACCACCATTCAGCGAGAGGTAACCACTTGACCCATTGTGTTTGTTTATCAGATACAAAACAACGAAGATATCCTTCCAAACATTTATTTACTATCTCAATTTGACCATCGGATTGAGGATGATAAGATGAGCTATGATCTAATTGAGTACCCAAACAAGAAAATAACTCCGTCCAAAAATTTCCAGTAAAAATGGGATCTCTGTCGCTCACAATAACCCTTGGGCTTCCATGTAGCTTTTGAATTCTGTCCATAAATGTAGTAGCAACTATGCTTGCTTTAAATGGATGAGATAATGCACAAAAGTGTGCATACTTGGTAAGTCTATCAACTACCACCATGATGACACTCTTTCCTTCGGACTTAGGTAAACCTGTGATAAAATCCATTGAAATCTCCTCCCAACATTGACTTGGAATGGATAAAGGTTGTAGAAGACCCGGGGTCTTAATTGTCTCAACTTTATTCTGCTGGAAAATCAAACATTCCGCCACAAAATTTTGAATATCAGATTTAAGGCCATCCCAAAAAAATTCTTTCTTCACCCTGTGGTAAGTTTTTAAAAATCCTAAGTGTCCTCCTAAAGGAGAAGTGTGCAATTCCAAAAGAATCTTTTGGTTTAGTTGGGAATTCTTACAAAGATATAAGCAATCTTTGTACCATAGGGAATCATTTTTCCAACTAAATGTATCAGATGTACTAGGATCTTGCTGCAACTTTTGAATGAGTGCCCACACTTCTTCGTCCTTCTTCCATTCATCCTTTGCTTCGGTTATCCAATCGGGTTGGATAATAGAAATGGCACAAAGCAATGCTTCCACCTCTTCATTCTTTCTTGAGAGTGCATCTGCAACAACATTTATCTTCCCTTTTTTGTAGATTATTTCAAAGTCATAACCCAACATCTTTGTGACCCATTTTTGCTGCTCTTCTGAAGATAGTCTTTGTTCCAAAAAGTGTTTAAGACTATCATAATCAGTTTTTACCTTGAAGTGTCTTCCCATTAGGTAAGTTCGCCATTTCTTTAGTGCATGCAGTATTGCTAACATTTCCTTCTCATAAATAGGTTTTTGTAAATGCTTTCCTTTGATTGGACGACTTTCAAAAGCAATGGGTCTTCCTTCCTGCATTAAAACTGCACCAATTCCATTTCCTGAGGCATCACATTCCACAGTAAAGGTTTTTGTGAAGTCTGGTGTAGCTAAGACCGGTGCTAGGCACATTGCCTCTTTAAGACGTTCAAAGGCCTTAGTTGCTTCAGGAGTCCATGAAAATGCATCTTTCTTCAATAATGTTGTTAGAGGTGCTGCTATTCTCCCATAATACTTAACAAACTTGCGATAATACCCTGTTAACCCGAGAAATCCTCGCAACTGCTTTATGGTTGTGGGAACTTTCCATTCCTTAATGGCTTTAATTTTGTTAGGGTCCACTTTAACACCCTCGTGAGATACAATATGACCCGGATATTCCACCTCTTGTACTCCAAAGAAACATTTGGACTTTTTTGCATATAATTGTTTCTCCTGCAATAGTTTGAGCACCCTGTCAACATGTTCAACATGATCCTTCCAAGACCTGCTGTAGATTAGTATATCATCCAAAAATACTAGCACAAATTTTCTAAGGAAGGGTTTGAAAATGGAATTCATCAACCCTTGAAATGTAGAAGGTGCATTGGTAAGGCCAAAAGGCATGACCAAAAATTCATAATGACCCTCATGAGTTCGAAATGTTGTTTTTGGAATATCTTCAGTCTTCATTCTAATTTGATGATATCCTGAACGAACATCCAACTTGGTAAAATAAATTTCTCCATGTAATTCATCCAATAATTCATCAATCACAGGAATGAGAAATTTATCTTGAATGGTGAGCTTATTGAGCTCCCTATAATCTGGACACATGCACCATGATCCATCCTTCTTGTGTACCAATACTATAGGAGCAAAGAAAGAACTTTGACTAGGTTGAATTATACGAGCCTCTTACATTTCTGCAATCATACGTTTAATTTCGCTCTTTTGGACATAAGGATATCTATAAGGCTTGATGTTTGGAGTAACACTTCCTGGAATCAAATGAATAGCATGATCATGATCACGAATAGGTGGGAGTCCTTTGCGAGTTTCAAAAACCTTGGAATGATTGTCCAAGACTTTTTGGAGATCTACATAAATAGATGATTTTGATGTTGGAACTTCTAATGAGCATAATTGTGAAATTACGCCTCGTTGTTATTTATTTAGAAGTTTTGTCATTACATTAGAGCTTATTATCTTTCCCAGCTTCCCTAAAATACCCTGTAATTCGACTTCCTTTCCTTCTGAAAAAAATTTCAAGAAAAGTTCTTGAAAATTAAAAGTTACCATCCCCAAAGATTGTAACCATTGTACGCCTAGTACAACATCAACACCTCCCATAGGAATGGAAAGCATTGGACTATTCAATAGATATTCCCCCATGGTTAGCTTGATATTATGGCATTTTCTAGAGCAATTTATAGTTCCTCCATTTGCAACCATCACTTGACATTCTGGTGCTGGGTATAAGAAACAATTCAATTCCTTGGCTACCTTACAATGAATAAAATTATGGGTGCTACCTGAATCAATCAACACTATTACCTTTTTCTTCTTGATTTGTCCTTGTATCTTGAGAGTTTGAGGAGTGGTAATTCCTGCCAGTGCATTACACGATATGGTCGGATTCATTTCTTCCTCTTCTAGGGTTGGTTCCTGGTGTATATCCTCTTCTTGTTCATTTTCTTCTTCCTCTTCACAATCTATGTAAAATAATTTCTTCTTAGCACACTTATGACCTTTAGTGTATTTTCTATTACAACTATAGCAAAGCCCTTTTGCTCTTTTTTCTTCCAATTGTTGTGGTGTTAAACTTGTAGGTTGTGGAAATATAGGAGTAGCAACACTTCCCTCTTTATAGAAGTGAGTGGTAGGCTTCCTTGCTGCCATAATTTTACATTCATTTTTTCTTGCCAACTTGAATGCCTTCTCCAATGAATCAGGTTCCAAAACGTGAACTTCATGTTGGATGTTATCCTTTAAAGTACCTATGAAGAGATCAATCCCGTGTTCCTCTGGAATATCAGTTACCCTTATATTCAATTTTTGGAAGTCCTCAATGTGCTCCCCCACTAAACCCTTTTGTTTGAGATTTATCAATTGGCTAAAGAAGGTGTTGCTCTTTGTATCCTCATAATGTGCTATCATTTCCTCCGTAAAAATTAACCAAGTGACAATTTTTTTACGGGAGCAAAGCCATCGATACCATACAAATGTATTTTGTTCTAAATGTAAAGTTGCAATGCATACCTTTTGTGTGTTGTGCACGTTATGGAGATCAAAATATTGCTCCATCTGTAGTATCCATGTTACAGGATCCTTTACATCAAACTTCCTCATATCCATTTTTGGAATATGGTGGTTCTTCCCGCCAACATTAGAGTTTATTAAATCACGATTAACATTTATTTTGTTCTCATCATGAGTTTCCTCTACTATCTTTTCACCATTAGGAAACATTTGTTGTATCAATTTTATCAAACCTTCCATGTCTGCTTTGAGATCATTCTTCATGTTTTCCATTTTTTCATCAATCTTAGCTTGCATGTCATCCATCTTAGATTCCATTCCAGCTTCCATGCCATCTATCTTAGCTTCCATTCCATTCTTCAAACCATCCATCTTAGATTCCACGCCTTTCTTCAAACCATCCATCTTAGTTTCCACACCTTTCTTCAAAACTTCCATGTCATTTTTTGTTGCTCTTTGTGAGAGCGAAATTTGTTGCACTTTCTCTTGTAAATTTGATATGTCATGTTGCCATTTTTCATCTTCATGAGTCATAGTAGAGCCTTCTAAAGACTTAATGGGTGTTGAATTATTTTTAGGGGCCATTTTAAAATCCAATATTGATATCTATTCTACAATATGCCCTTGAAATCAATTCAACTTGATTCTTCAAACAAGACTTATGCAAATCGGGAAAAAAAATAAACACCTTTTACTTGCTTGTGAGGAGCTCAATATTGAAATTGAATTATATCTATGATTGTAGATCCTAAATATTTGAAATTCGGCCTTGTACTAGCCCTTTGAAGCTTCTTTCAAATGTCACAAGTCTGACCTGATTTGGATTCTTCAAGGAAAAGTTATGTCTAATATCCCACAATGACCCAATTATGGACTGGTTCAGTAGAACAAACTTGTACGACTTTCCACGTGTCACTTTTTCCTCCTTTGGCTCTCAAATTGATAGACAAGAAACTAAAGTCCGTGTAATTGCGGCCACTTTTTAAAACATTCCAATCCGATGCTCAGAGAGAGAGTTATGAAGATTTTCCCACAATAACCTCTTTGAGATGAAATTTGGGAGCCTGAAAAAGACCTAACTTCCACAAATCATATCTCCAAACATATTGCGAACCAAGCTCTGAAATTTTGTGACGATGTTCCTCAGGATTTCAACTTCGCTTTGTAAAACTTTCAGCTTCTGAATCTTTGTAGAAAAAGCGTTATAGAACAAATTCCATAATGACCTATTTAGGTTAAATTCAGGAGCCTGAAAAAGCCCTAAATTCCACAGACCATATCTCCGAAAATATTGCGAACCAAGCTCTGAAATTTTGCAACAATTTTTCTCAGGAGTTCGGCTTCACACTCTAAAAATTTCAGCTTCTGAACCTTCTTAGAAAATACGTTATAGCGAAAATTCCACGATGACCAGTTTGGAGTAGCGAAAACCATAGAATCCAAAGCTCTGATACCAAATGTTGTGAAACCAGCTCCAAAAAGAGAAGAAAAGAGATATCAATGCCTTAGAAATAAGCCACTTCGAGGGGGCAACCTTCAATACATTACATGAATGAAAAATTCTTGGATGATGTTGTTAGTGTCAGCCTTTGCAGCCTTCCTTCAGTGATCAAACATGCTCTTACAAAGTGATTTTAAGGTGTCAAGGTCAAATTTTGTCATTTCAGTGTGTCTTCAAGCAAAATTTCGTCACTAGGAATTAGGTCTAGGGTTTGCTTTTACTCCTGTCAGAGTTGTCCAAATGTCAGTCCATGTCACCATTCAGCTGAGTGTACCATCATTCAGAGGGTTTTCATCATCATGTTAGGTTCCAAAGAGTCATTTTACACCTTGTTCATGCTTCAGTTGTGCCTAGGTAAGGTTCGTTTCCCTCTCCTAGGGTTTTGAAGGTAATTTCTCTTGGATGGTCAAATCATCAGCCAAACTTGTATCCTGATGTTCATACACCTTCCCCTATCGTTAATGTACATTATTAAACACTTCCCATCATTGAGATCCCCCAAATTCCTCATTTTCACACAAACCCTAGTTTCTTGCTACAACTTGGCAATTTTCTAGGTTATGCCTGTGTTTTGCTCTTTTTTACCCCTTCCCCTCACTCAATCTCTAAAATTAAACTTTCCCCTACTTCCTAACATCCCTCCCTACTTCCCAAAATTTTCTTGAGAATTTAGAAGCCCCTTATCCCATTCATTTCGCTTCATTTCGATAAATCCCTTGTTCCACACATCGGGATATGTTTCAGTCAAATGATGTTTCTGAGTAGTAAAAGATGAATTTGGGAAAAATGAGAGAGGTTTTTTTCCAAAACATGCCAAAGAAGAAAAACCTCCTTCACTTTTTATAAAGGTATCATGGTCTTAGAGAAATGTTAAAAATACCATTTCCTCACAAGAATTGATGCACATCTGAAGTGACCTTGGGAAAATCAAGATTTCTCCTAGCTTGGTTAGCCGAATGACTTTATTGATGAGTCAAATGGAAATTAGACTCAATAATATTTCCAACGAGCTACCCCACGCCCGATTTGGACACCAGGAAGGCCTCCAAAATCCTCCTGCAAAAAGGCGCTACGCGTTGGGTTGCTTGCGCGGCGCATTGGGCTGAAACATCAAAATGTTGCCATTCTTCTCCAAAATTTCCAAATGTGCTCAAATATGTGGTGTGCAAGTAAGCTAAGAGTTTTTCCATTGCAAGTGAAGAGTTTTTTTAGAATTTATGGTGGTTTAGTGTGCAAAAGCTCATCATTCAGTCAAAAATTCAAAGTGGAAACAAGCAAAACAGAGTTATGTGAAAGTGTCAAAGTTCAAAACATTGCAAAATGGGTTTTTGAAATCAAGAGTTGAAATTCTTGGCCTATATATCATTTTCATTGTTTCAAAACTCCATATGCATGCCAAAGACATCAGTAAGAGCCAAGACAAATCAAGGAAGTGAAAAATGAGTTTTGAAGCCAAATTGTGGTAAGTTTCAGCTGCGCGGCGCACTGAAGGTGCGCGACGCATTGGACCAGTTTCTGCAGTGTAAAATTACACTGGCGTGGCGCACTGAAGACGCGCGGCGCGTTGGGATTGGTGCTCGGCGCATAGGCCTGAAATGACAATTTTTATCATTTGCTCCTCAAAAATTCAAATCACTCGGTCCTTCTCTCTCCAAACCACTTCATGTGATCTCCCATCGCCCCTAAATTGTGTTTGGTGTTGATTATGTGATTGGTCATGAATTTGAATGCTCTTCCAAACTGATCCCGTAGCTCTTGCATATACTCCTACACCTTATATAGTCCCAGATAGGTATAAACCTCTTGTTTTACCTTCTGTTCTTCATGCTTTCCCTAAAAATTATGACCTATATCTACCAAGATTTGACGGTGAATGTAACAATGTCAACGCTAAGAAACATGTGCAGAATGTTGAGACTTTTCTAGATATTTTTGAAGTTGATGATGAAGATGTTAGTATTAGGCATTTTTCTCTTTCTTTACAAGGCAAAGTGAAGAGTTGGTTCAAAGCTCTGCCTGATGCGAGCATCTCAGATTTCCAACAGTTCGTCAAAGTTTTCCTTGACAGGTGGGTGATCGGACAGAATCCTTTCCTTATTATAGAAGAGTATAACCAGCTGAAAAGACTGCTAGGGGAGACAGTACAATAGTTTTCTGCCAGATTTAACCAAGTATATTTTTCGATTCCAGCTGATATAAGACCTTCTCCTAGATCTGCTCTCTTGCACTACCTGGGTGCCTTTGATCCGGAAATGGAGTTTCAGTTGAGAGAAAGGAATATTACAACACTTGAAGAGATGCAGAACAGTGCAGTAAATGTAGAGGCTCATTTGCTGATCCGAAGGGCAAGGTTGAATGAAGAAGAGATGAAAAACATAGATCCGGAGAAATCGACATCTCTAGAGGTAAAGCTGGACATGTTGGTAAGTGCAGTAGAAGAGATGATGCAAAAGAACACCACAAGGAATGAGAATAATATTCAAGCCCATGACTTGATGATTGAAGAAGAACAGGTTGTTGATCCAAAACATTTTGTTTCTTATCCCAGTTGTCATAGTGATTGCTTTATAGATCATCTTGAAGAAGAGAGAACTGTTGATATGACATGTATGCTTGATGATGTGTTGTATACTAATGGTTTGCCTCAGTTTGATCAGTATGATGATGATTATGTTCTCCAAACAGAAGCTAATATTGCAGACAAATCAACAGCTAGTTTGTGCGAGGAGGAATTTCAATTTCAACAGCTCGAGTATAGTGATCAACCCATGCATATCAGCTATGACAATGACGAGGAAAGTGCAGAAAATTTTAAAGTAAGTGAAGGATCTTTGCCTTTTTGTTTTGACTTGTTTCAGTTCATCAGAGACAATTTCCATGCAATCAGAAATCAACTGCCAACAAGCCTTGATCTAGACTATCTTGAGCACAATGAAAACCTTGCTCAAGACTTCTCATATTTAGATTTACAGTCCCCGAATCCCATTGATTTCCAAGTTGCAGATGAAGCCATGGAAGTTTGCACATATGATCAAATGATACAAGATGATTCCATTCCATTTTGTTTTGAATCATTTCAGTTTTTGAAGAGTAAATTGCATGGTAAATCTTCAAATGAGCAGCCTGTAAGAAATCAACAATCTCTCAGTGTTAATGTTGAGGATGAGACAGATAGAGGAATTATTGAGCAAGTTGTTAATGAGAAATCTTCCCCTGAAACGACTGATGAAATCATTTTGGATACAAAACCCTCCCTAGCTCCAGATTTGCAGCCACCAAACGAAATTGAAGGTCAGATTACAGATGAAGGTGTGGAAGATGAAATATATGATTTAATGATGCAAGAGGATTCTGTACCCTTTTGTTTCAAAGCATTTCAGTTCATAAAGCAGAATCTTCGTAATATCTTTCAAGAAAAAGATGAACAACCAATAGGATGTCATAAAGTTTCAATGGATACATCGCAGTAGTCTTCTCAAGTTTTTGATGATCCTATTGCTCGTGTGTTGGATGATGTTTGCTGTAATAGTTCTTCTCCATTAGTTAACCATGTGCCAGAAAAGAATGTTGATAATAATCTTATTCAAAAGTTGCCTTCATTGTCTTGTTTAACAGATTTTTCATTACAGAGCCTATATCAAGATTTGCAGTCACATGAAGAGATTGATAAAGGAGGCTTTTGTTCTGTTTGGAATCAGCTACAGAGTTTGGTTTTTCACGAATTTCAGGATCCTTTTGATAGCTTGTTGCAATCCCCAAAGAAAGACAGCACAGATGTGAGGAAAATCTTAATATTCAGCTATGAAGATTACTTGGACCAGAGCAGTAATGTGTTGATGGAAATCAATAGCTATGTTTATGAAGATCCTTTCGCAGTATTCTTGAAGTCATCCAGTCAATTCATGCTTTGCAAGTTTATCAGTAGTCAACTTGATTCCAAGTTTCCATGGGATTTGCCTTTCAATTCTTCCCTTTTCCTGCGCATCAGAGAGCATTTGGGAAGAAATCAAATAGCAACCAGGATGCTTACGTGGTTGCATTGGTTGTTTCATTTCACTTGATCAAGTGATGAATGGAACTATTAGAGTAGGTTGTATTGAATAAGCTCTACTTTGAGCATCTTTTCCAGTTTTTCAGTTGTGTTTAAGTATCGATTCAGTTTTTAGTTTAGTGAGAGTTGGTTTGTGTCGTCAAGTCATCAGTTTTCAGTCATGCATTTCAGCTTGAGTTTTTGACTCCATTGCCCAATGGATGAAGGCACTGTCTGCTTTCCAAAGATCTGTAGTTCTTGGCACCTCCAAGGAGCTACCATCCCCATTGGAGCCAATGTTAGTGTCAGCCTTTGCAGCCTTCCTTCAGTGATCAAACATGCTTTTACAAAGTGATTTTAAGGTGTCAAGGTCAAATTTTGTCATTTCAGTGTGTCTTCAAGAAAAATTTGGTCACTAGGCATTAGGTCTAGGGTTTGCTTTTACTCCTGTCAAAGTTGTCCAAATGTCGGTCCATGTCACCATTCAGTTGAGTGTACCATAATTTAGAGGGTTTTAATCATCATGTCAGGTTCCAAAGAGTCATTTTACACCTTGTTCATGCTTCAGTTGTGCCTAGGTAAGGTTTGTTTCCCTCTCCTAGGGTTTTGAAGGTAATTTCTCTTGGATGGTCAAATCATTAGCCAAACTTGTATCGTAATGTTCATACACCTTCCCCTATCCTTAATGTACCTTATTAAACACTTCCCATCATTGAGATCCCCCAAATTCCTCATTTTCGCACAAACCCTAGTTTCTTGCTACAACTTGGCAATTTTCTAGGTTAGGCCTGTGTTTTTCCCTTTTGGACCCCTTCCCCTCACTCAATCTCTGAAATTCCACTTTCCCCTACTTCCTAACATCCCTCCCTACTTCCCAAAATTTTCTCGAGAATTTATAAGCCCCTTATCCCCTTCATTTCGCTTCATTTCAACAAATCCCTTGTTCCACACATCGGGATAGGTTTCACTCAAATGATTTTTATGAGCAGTAAAAGATGAATTTGGGAAAACTGAGAGAGGTTTTTGTCCAAAACATGCCAAAGAAGAAAAACCTCCTTCACTTTTTACACAGGTATCATGGTTTTATAGAAATGTTAAAAATACCGTTGCCTCACGAGAATTGATGCACATCTGAAGTGACCTTGGGAAAATCAAGATTTCTCCTAGCTTGGTTCGCCAAATGACTTTCTTGATGAGTCAAATGGAAATTAGAATCAATAATATTTCCAACGAGCTATCCTACACCCGATTTAGACACTGGGAAGGCCTCCAAAATCCTCCTTCAAGAATGCGCTACGCGTTGGGTTGCTTGCGCGGCGCATTGGGCAGAAACATCAAAATGTTGCCATTCTTCTCCAAAATTTCCAAATGTGCTCAAATCTGTGGTGTGCAAGTAAGCTAAGAGTTTTTCCATTGCAAGTGAAGAGTTTTTTTAGAATTTATGGTGGTTTAGTGTGCAAAAGCTCATCATTCAGTCAAAAAGTCAAAGTGGAAACAAGCAAAACAGAGTTATGTGAAAGTGTCAAAGTTCAAAACGTTGCAAAATGGGTTTTTGAAATAAAGAGTTGAAATTCTTGGCCTATATATCATTTTCATTGTTTCAAAATTCCATATGCACTCCAAAGACATCAGTAAGAGCCAAGAAAAATCAAGGAAGTGAAAAAATGAGTTTTGAAGCCAAATTGTGGTAAGTTTCAGCTGCGCGGCGCACTGGGCAACTGGCATGGCGCACTGAAGGTGCGCGGTGCATTGGACCAGTTTCTGTAGTGTAAAAATACACTGGCACGACGCACTGAAGGCACGCGACGTGTTGGGATTGGTGTGCGGTGCACAGGCCTGAAATGACAATTTTTATCATTTGCTCCTCAAAAATTCAAATCACTCGATCCTTCTCGCTCCAAATGACTTCATGTGATCTCCCATCGCCCCTAAATTGTGTTTGGTGTTGATTATGTGATTGGTCATGAATTTGAATGCCAGAACTTCAAAACTATCACTTTGTTGAAAATTATTCCTTGGGGTTTTGTAGTTATAATTTTGAATTGGTTTTAATGCCAAATCCTTGTTTTTCCCTCTCCTCCCTGTTATCCCATCACTATATCATCTCCCTCCATCTCTAAAAATCACTTATTTCTAAAATCTCATTATCCCTATCCCTCAAATCCTTTTATTCCTTATCACTATCACTCTTTCATATCATTTGCAAAAATCCCTAAACCCTACCATTTCCTACCACTGTCCTTCCCTCATATCATTTATAGAATTCCCAAAATCCTAAATTCCCAAGTGAGTGTCCTCACATTGTATACTTCACTTAATTAAACTATACCTTTTCCCTCACTCCATTATACCCACTGTTCCATATTTCTCACAGTCCCTCATTTCCCTTTGGCACATTTGGCAATTGGAGACAAAGACACCAAGTTCTCATTTCTCATTTTCAACAAGCTAAAAATACACTTGGCATAGGCTTGCAACATTATGGAGATGGACACCGACACATCCTATGAACGAGACAGTGATTCTGCCACTGAACTGCATGCACTGAGGAGAGCACTGAAACGTCGGAAAAGGCCTGATCCACTCCAAATCTTGGCCGAAGCTTCTTTGGCTGAGCATGGCACATGATCGGGGACCTTCACTCCAAATTTCAGCAAATTTGGAGAAAATTTTGTCATTTTTGAAATTTTGGTCGCAAAACATATTTTTTCGCCCGACGCGTTGCGCCACTTGGCGTGCGCTTATGATTGGGACATCTTCTGGAGGAAAAATTGATATTTTTGAGTTTTTTATGATAAATTATGCATGCTCAGGAACGGCTAAGAGATTTCATCAAGTTCTGGGTGGTTAAAAGGGTCAAAAATACCTTGAAAATGGCCTTTCTGCCACCTTTTGCACACACAGAAACCAGTCTTGGGAGATTGAACTTTTGGAGGGTAAAATGAACTCCAAATTAACAAATTCCACTTGGGTTGGATAGTAGACAAATATGGCTTTCCAAAGAGCTATCATGAGCTCAATTTGGACTTCGGGAAGTGCCTCAAAAACAGGCTCAAAGTGGCGCGACGCATTGAGTTTTTGGGCGCGGCGCATAGAGGACTTTTGCCTATTTTTCACCCTTCAGCTCAGAATTTCGCCCAGTTTTGACTAGTTTCACTTTTTGATGTAAATATTGATTTATATTGATGTAATTTCATGATCATGATGTAAATTTGGCTCATTTTTACTTGTTCTAGAGGATTCATTCACTAAAAGGTGAAAATTAAATGAATGAATCCGTTTCCTTCCATATAGAGGCAAGTTGTTTGATTGCCTAGATTTTAGTTCCTTGTTTAGAATTGGTTGAAACAACTCCTAGAAGGATGAGCTCGACCCCTAGAGGCATGGGAAGGGGTTAGAATTGTCTATATATTGTATTTTCTGAGACATTTTTAGGGTTGGACTCTTGGGAATAGTTTGACACCTCATTGTATATTCATTTCAGATTTTTGGCAAAGGAAAGGCCAAAATTTTGCAGCTCTTGTTGGGATCCTTGTGGCTCTGAGTTTCAATGATGTTTTTCTCCATGTATCTGTAAGTTTTATTAATGTTTATGTATGCCATTTCCCTTCCCTTTGCTTCCAAAATTAAACAAATGAGTAACTAAGGTAGAATTCATTAGTTTGCTGGTGCTCTGCCTTAAACTTTTGTTTAGTTTTATATGTTTTCGTCAGTTTGAAGAGGATCCTTGCACCGTCTTGCCCTCTTCAGCTCCTCAGCAGTATTTTCCATTCATTTATTGAATCTAAGACATCAAAGTCATTGCCTACCCTGCCCCACCTTGAACTCTGCAAGAATTTGGCCTCATCCCCAAGCCCAAAATTGCCTTTCCCTTTTTTCCAACAAACCCCCAAAAAATCAAATCAAACTCCTTGATTCATATACCTAGCCTAAAATCAGTATTCATTTCAAGTCATCTCAGACCCTATTGATTATTTTTACTGAGTTTGACCCGGAGAGAGCCCTCTCCTGTTCTGGTAGGGCTAGCTACCAGACTGAGTGTGGTATGATGTTACCCTGAATTCTGCCTTCCTTCAGCCTGAGGTAGATTTAGGCATAACATAGTGGCGACCATACTGGGGAGAAAATGGTTTTCTTATTGGTGTTATTTGTTTTATAAGCTACAGACGGAGCCTGAAGTTATGCCAGAAAGCCTTCGAACTACTCTTGCTATGCGAGTGCATAGTAGATAAACGCTGCTTCAGTCAATCTCCAGTCTAGCTTGTAAACGTAACATCTAACTTCCAATTGCCCCAGTACATGTATCAAGTTCAGATCTGATGGTTTATGGTGGACAACGATCAGACATAAGAAGGTTGAAAATTATTCACCTTGTGACTCCAACTCATGTAGAGACTCCACTGGAGGACTAACTCTTTCTCTGAGAAAATGGAAGGATCTTACATTAAGTTCAGGTATCCAAAGTGGAATGGTATTCAGGATCTAGTCTGCTTTCTTGTAAACTATTTCTTTGTTGTTTTTGAAGATGTCCTGAAAGTTTTTCAGAATTTTTTGTATGATAAAGGTGATCAAAATCTTCACTCGACCTATTCAAAAAGTGTAAATACCGAGTTTCCCTTTGATCCTGGCCTCCTTACTTTTCCCACATATTATGATGACTCTCTTCAGAGTGATGAGCCTGAAGAAAACCAAACTGATCCCGTAGCTCTTGTATATACCCCTACACCTTATATAGTCCTAGATAGGTATAAACCTCTTGTTTTACCTTCTGTTCTTCATGCTTTCCCTAAAAATTATGACCTATATCTACCAAGATTTGACGGTGAATGTAACAATGTCAACGTTGAGCAACATGTGCAGAATGTTGAGACTTTTCTAGATCTTTTTGAAGTTGATGATGAAGATGTTAGTATAAGGCTTTTTGCTCTTTCTTTGCAAGGCAAAGTGAAGAGTTGGTTCAAAGCTCTGCCTGATGCGAGCATCTCAGATTTCCAACAGTTCGTCAAATTTTTCCTTGACAGGTGGGTGATCGGACAGAATCCTTTCCTTATTATAGAAGAGTATAACCAGCTGAAAAGACTGCCAGGGGAGACAGTACAACAGTTTTCTGCCAGATTTAACCAAGTATATTTTTCGATTCTAGCTGATATAAGACCTTCTCCTAGATCTGCTCTCTTGCACTACCCAGGTGCCTTTGATCCGGAAATGGAGTTTCAGTTGAGAGAAAGGAATATTTCAACACTTGAAGAGATGCAGAACAGTGCAGTAAATGTAGAGGCTCATTTGCTGATCTGAAGAGCAAGGTTGAAGGAAGAAGAGATGAAAAACATAGATCCGGAGAAATCGACATCTCTAGAGGTAAAGCTGGACATGTTGGTAAGTGCAGTAGAAGAGATGATGCAAAAGAACACCACAAGGAATGAGAATAATATTCAAGCCCATGACTTGCTGATTGAAGAAGAACAGGTTGTTGATCCAAAACATTTTGTTTCTTATCCTGCTTGTTGCTACGCAATTTTGTCACCGTCCCTACCATTCCCCGTCCCGCACAATGGAGGACCCATTATGTGACCTGTGAACACTGTCATGCCTTGAAAACTATATAAAACCCAATTTTTATAGTTTAATAAAGTTAGCCCAAAAAATATTTTAAAAATAATTAATTATTTAATATTAGCCCACCAAAAAAAAGGGCGCACAAAACTGGAAACATGAAATTCGCCCCCGATTTTCCAGATTTCCATGGCATTCACCCCATTTTTTCAGTGGTTCGGAGGTGGCTGGGCTTTGTGCACACCGATCTTCTAAGTTCTTGCTGGCTGAGCGAGACCGAGTCGGAAAAATAAAGTCATAGGAATCCCATCATGGTCCGTTAGGGCCTGGCCGACTCTCTCTGGTCCGTCACTCTCTGGTCCGGACTCCGTTAGGGCCTCCCATAGTTCGTATATAGCAGAGAATCGAGATACACTTCGAAGAGATGGTGTTGTGGGAGATAACACTCACCACAACCTAAGTGCTCGGTTTCTCTGGATTTGAAATAGGAACAGCGACTACGGGCTTTCGAAATGGAAAAGATGATGTAAGCTTATCTCCTGCGTCTGGGGACTCTGTTGCTGATGCTGGGTATCGGTATTTCACAATATTGGGCGGGCCTTTACATACGTTATTGATAAATATCAAAGACTCAAGCGCATGTACAAGCTCGCTTTCAGACTCTTTCACTCATCAAGTATACTAGTGTATGTATCTGTGATTCCTCTAAATTTTTCATCAGCAATGTGCATTTCCCTATCCATGTTTCCAATTTTTGCATGCATTGGGATATATCGATCGGGAAAAAGATTCTTTCTGCTAGATCTTCCTGCTATGAATTTATCATGCCTAGATTAAAAATACATTGAGAAAAGGGTAGATGTAGGGACTTAATTAGCAAAAACTCTGTTCGATTGAATTAAATGTAACTTAGGTAAATGGAAGCTTCTCCCCATCTTTTTCCTTGCTGGTATAAGTTGGACATCTTGAGAATTTTTGTGATGTAAAAGGTTGTACCAATGACCTTTTTGCTAGAACTTTTTACTATACACAAGAGCAGAAGATTCATTGTGTTGAGTTGAAATGCACAAGCCATTAAACTGCTGAGTAGGACTGTGAGTTTTTTATTCTAGTGAGCTCTTACTACTGGGACTCCTGTCATGGGTGTCTTTCTCATTATGGGTTACAATGTCTTCAATGGCATGTGAGGAAGACCCAAGATTATTGATCTTCACTATTTGTATATTCCGGGCTGTGGATCCTTCCATTCTACTTTTGATTTGCAATCCTGTTATATATTCTTCCTTATATCCACTGTGAGTTTCTTTAGAAGCTTCATTCGATACTTCTATAGAATCCTTTATAAGAGCTATTCCTTTCTCTACCTTACGGAATACCTCAATTTTCAGAATTAAGGTAAGGTGTCTGTCAGATGGTGCTTGAAGATGCATTATTGGAACTTGACTCGCATCACTAGTTTCCTGCCTATCCATTTTACTTCCAGTATAAATGTCTTTAGTAGGGTCAGAAATTTCTTGTGATAGAGCAATAGATAGATTCGAAATATTTTTACTGCTATAGAAACCTAGTGTAGAAACACTCATTGCCAATGAATCATTGGTAGCCAACACTTCGTCACAAACAGACTAAGGTTTAAAAGCAGTGCCAACATGAAAACCAAGAGAAGTATCCGAATCAACATGCTTATTTTCCTTGTAGTGAACCTAGCGCTTAGATTCATCTTTGAAATGTTTACTACTATCATGGTGCTTTATAGTGCACTTTTGATAAAACCGTATACTTCTCAGGTTTTCCATTATCATCCTTGTATCTGTCCTTCCTATATTCCCTCTTCCTGTACCTTTCTTCTTTGTTCCTTCCATCGCCATGACTGTTTCTCAATTTACATTCCTTGATGTATGCTTCCACCTTCTTTCAGGCTGGATGTCTCATATTAGATGTCTATCTTTTTCTGCCCACTTGTTAAACTTTCTTGGAAGTATCACCCCCAATCTGAAAAGGTAAAGAGACCTTTCCCTTCATTTTAGAACTGCTATTGAATTTTTCTTCCTCTGAAATTGCAGAATCTCCAGGACACTGAGGATTCATTAGTTTGGTTTCAAGTTTCAACCTTACTATTTTTGTACAACGAATTTATTGAAGTTGTTTCAAGGCTATCATTGCTCACTTTGTCCTTTAATAATAGAGAAGCGTTGACCTCCGTTTCATCCTCCTTTGGCTCATCCCCTGTTCTTGAGTTGCACTCGTTGTTTTCATTTCCAGATGAGTTGCTACCTCCCCTCTTCTCAGGCTGTCTGTGTTTTTCAGCCTCTTCCTTTCCTTACATGTCACAGCTCTTCTGTCCAACTCTTCCAATTCTGCAATAGCCCTTCTATTCAACTCTTTCAATTTTGTAGGAACTTTGTATACTGCTCCTTTTTCCTCTCTTCTTCTTTATGAGTAGTTGCCTCAATGTTACCATCTACCTTTGGAGCCCACAGAGATGTTGCCCGTGCACAGGTTTTTCAATAACTGCTAAACTTGATGGTATAAGTTGGACACTCTTTTGCAATGATGCTAGAAACCAAAGATTTCAACCAAATTATCCTCACCACTGTCAAGGCCAAACAGATAAGGTTAGGATCTACAAATAAAAGGTGCTCTGCCATGTATATATAACAGGTTGAGTAAATAGAGCCTCCAGGTAATGAGAACACTGTCACGCATATATGAGAAGAATTAGGTGATCTTTCTGTGATCCAATCCAATGGGTTTTGGCTTAGGAAGAGAGGGATCACCACACTGATAAAATTGCTAAGGGATACAATGAAGATCAAAGAGAACCCATAACACATGCCATACATCATGGAAGTAGGTATGCTACTGGATCTAAAGAAAACAAACAAGTTTAATATGCAATTAAGAGTAAGAACATAAACCTAAATTCCACTGTTATCTACAGTACCAAAGTTTTGTTTTTCCATAAAAATGAAAACAAAAACCAGTCAATATTTGAGAGACTACTAAAATATGTTTGATGGAAGGGCACTTACAGTAGGTATGGCCAATGCTAAACCTGCATTGGTACCTCTCCATAGGCGAGAGAAGCCTTCCTACAAAAATATAAAACTCTTTCACTCATCAGGTATACCAGTGTATGTATCTGTGATTCCTCTAAATGTTTCATCAGCAATGTGCATTTCCCTATCCATGTTTCCAATTTTTGCATGCATTGGGATATATCGATCAGGAAAAAGAGTCTTTCTACTAGATCTTCCTGCTATGAATTTATCATGCCTAGATTGAAAATACATTGAGAAAAGGGTAGATGTAGGGACTTAATTAGCAAAAACTCTGTTCGATTGAATTAAATGTAACTTAGGTAAATGGAAGCTTCTCCCCATATTTTTCCTTGCTGGTATAAGTTGGACATCTTGAGAATTTTTGTGATGTAAAAGGTTGTACCAATTACCTTTTTGCTAGAACGGTTTACTATACACAAGAGCAGAAGATTCATTGTGTTGATTTGAAATGCACAAGCCATTAAACTGCTAAGTAGGACTGTAAGTTTTTGATTCTAGTGAGCTCTTACTACTGGGACTCCTGCCATGGGTGTCTTGCTCGTTATGGGTTACAATGTCTTCAATGGTATGTGAGGAAGACCCAAGATTATTGATCTTCACTATTTGTATATTCTGGGCTGTGGATCCTTCCATTCTACTTTTGATTTGCAGTCCTGTTATATATTCTTCCTTATATCCACTGTGAGTTTCTTTAGAAGCTTCATTCGATTACTTCTTTATATTCATTCGATAATTCTTTAGAAGCTTCATTCGATTACTTCATTTGTTAACACTACATTGACTTTGTACAGATCTTTCAACGTTCATCAAAGGATTGCCTTGTCTTTTTTCAACAAATGGCCTCTAGTACAAAGCCAAATACACTACATTATTCTTATACAAGAAATATCTATACCCTGTAGTGCAATGCCAAATGCATTTCTTTATATGTTAATGATGCTTGCTCAGATGTTCGTTATTGCTAGTAGTGCTTCCTTATGGATATAGCATTTCTTCTAAATTTCCAAACTTAAGAGCACTGCATAAGAAACCCAGTAGATCCAGTGAAACCCAAGCTTAAAAATAATCATGCCTTCACAGTAATGGTGGGCCAGAAAAACCTAAGAACAGGGGAGGCGACCAAGCTTTGTCGCAAATCCAAAAGAGACCAAAACACAAGTAGATCCAAAGAGATGAACCCAAACACAATTATCTCTTCCCCAAACCCAATTTCCTCGAGTTGTATGCAATTTATAGCACGCGTGATAGCAATGAGTTTATGAAGTTATTGATGAAGTTTTTCAATCATAAAAAACCACTCTAATCTTACTCTCTTGTGATTGCATTGGAAATCTCATACTTCCTGGAAATCTCAATTACATGCATAAAACAGTTTCTTAAAACATGAGGATATGTCAAACGTTTTGTTTATGAAATTTACAAACATGGAGATTGATGTTTGACCTAATCCTCGATTTAGAAATTCCTTGTACTTTATTGGACAAAGTGGGATCAAGGACCATGTTTTTCCTTAATCCCCTACAAAGTATAGCATGTTCTTTCTCAATCCCCTACAAAGTATAACAAGCTGTCCCGAGTGAAATGATTTTCCGTAATCTGTAAAACAACAAAAAAATCCCTTCTTGAAGTGAAATGATTTCCCATGATCTCGAAGACAACAAACAAATCCCATGTCCTTTTTTGAACCACTGGAATTGAGAGCACTATGTTATTCCTTAATCCCTGCTATCCATAGCCATATAATACAAACAAGTTAGTCTTTCCCAAGCTCCAAAAGGAATATATCATGACACAATCCAAATACATCCATAAATGGGAAGCCTTGCATTCAGTGATTTCCATCAGTTGTGCTTACACACTTGCTCCTTAAGTTATCCAAGCGATGTGACACTAGAACATCTCTGATAGATTATTTCGAGTGAATTTTTATTTTGATACGATATATTTCATGTTGATAACAGAGTACACTACAATCTATAATCCTTGTGTTTTGTAAATTAGCTGTTGATTTTTATTCCTGGTAACAGAGTACAATGCAACCATTATCCTTTATCTTTTGTAAATTAGCTGTCGAATACCCTTCGATAGCAGGGATATAACCAATATTTTATATTATTGACATATAGATTTTGAATTATGAAACCAAAAAGACTAACGCCAATAACCATAAATCCACTTAACTGTGATATCCATTCATGTTAAGCTATTGCATATTTTCTTTAATAAATTCAAAATACCAACATAGATGAATAATTATGTCCGATTTAAGTGCAAGTATATACAACGAAAAGAGTGACCAGAGTAACAATGTTGTCATATACCATTAGTCTGTTACTGGTGATAAAAGTAACAGTATTCGGTAGCTATCATAGTCTATCAGTCTGCAAGTGATAAGGACTTTCAGATCATATGGTTTGCTTTAAAGTT